>JANHGL010022645.1:0-11414 GCA_024611195.1 Ceyx melanurus | reverse complement strand
AAAACCAAATATATGTATATAAAAGGAGTATATATATTTATAAAAAAATACTTATATAAAAATATATAAAAAACAATGAGGGGGGGAAAAAAGCTATAATAAAAAGAGGCCTTTAATTAAATAAGATTGCCACTCTGGGATCAGGCCTTCATGCTTGTCAGCTTACTCTCAAAATAAACATCTCAAACCCGGGCCTCAGTGGTGTCACTTACTCCAGCAAGGCACGCTGGGTAATCCCTCGCTATCTTGACAGCTCCATAATGTTCCGACCGTTTCACGGGTGAGCGGCGGCAACGGCGCGCGAGAAAATAGGAATGTCGGGGAAGGGAGAGAAAAAGGGATGCTGGTTTACAAAAGGCAAACAAGGAAAAAAAGGTGTCAAGTTAGTACCGGTGTTAATTGTTCGGGAAAATAATTGCAGAGGGGCGCGGGGTTTTCGGCGGCGCTCGCCTGTCTGGCTGTCACAGGGGTAACATCTCAACTAGGCAGGCAGGAGAGAGGGGTCGGCGGCTCCCGGCTCATACAAATGACGGGATGACACATCCGCGCCGGCAAACAGATGGACTCGCACCTCAGCGGCGGGAGCTGCCGCGCACCGCGGCGCCGTGACCTCCGCTCCGCCGGACCCGCGTGGCCAGGAGGGCAAGAAAGCAGGGGGAGGATGCGGCACCGCGGCCCCTTTTGGGGTTTTCAAGGCTCCCCCTCAGTCAAGATACTCCCAGGATGTTGTTGAAGCTGCCATACCCCTCCCTGGGTCATCATGCCAATTTGGTTTTCTTGAGGACACCCCAGATGAGATCCGGGTGATCAAAAGAGGTTAAAAAGGAGATGGGGAAATGGGAAATAAACCAGGTGGACATGGCCCACCTGAGGGGATGAAGAGCATAGACTGCAAATTATTAACTGCTTTTGAATTCAAGGCTTGAAGCTTTTTTGATTCAAGATCAAGAAAGACATCTGCATCTACTAAAAACTATTTATTAGAGACAATCTACGATCTAGCCAAAAGAGAGTAACTTTTCAAAAAACATACCTGCTGACTTTAGAGATGAACCAGTTTGACCAAAAAATGTATATTTTTATACTTTTCATCTCGACATGACAGGCACACAATAATTTTCTTAAGATTCCAAGCCATTACAAAAAAAAAAAAAAAAAGAATGAAAAGTAAAGCTTTTCAGCAGTCATTTCTTAGTGAAGGCAACAGTCAACTTTTAAGCACATGCACCCACCAAGCTCTTCTGCAATGAAAGGTCTTAACCTGTTCACCTCAGTCACATCAGCTGTAACCACTTGTCAACAGGATAGTGTAAGGAAACATTATTCATGAAAGCAGTTGAGAATTTAGCCCAAGAAAATACAGATTTCTGGTGGGAAAAGCAAGGTATGATGAAGGTTCTCATACAGTAAGATATATGTACAAAATATATAAAACCAAACAGGATTATCTGCTTCTCAGCCTAAAGCAAACCCCATAAGAGCAGAAAGAAAGGATAAACTCTACAAAATTCTATCACTGTATCAGCTGGACCTATTTTCCCACTACAGAAAGAACATGCATCTCAACAGCTGCATATTGCATAATATCTATTTTTACTTCTATTTTCTTCCACTGACACTAAAAGCAGTGAGAGCAGGCAGACCAAACTTCAGCTAAAACGTGAGCAAGCTTCAGTGAGACAAAGTTCCCGGGACACAGCAGCAAGAGAGGGTTTAGTAGCCCAAGAAACTGTTAATGTTGTTTTTAAATGGATACTGCTGCCCTCTAGCAGCTACCGAGAGATCTATCACATCAGCTGTCTTTTTAATACTACACACTTGCTTCATAATTAGAAAAAGATAGATAACACACAAAATCAGAAAACCCAATATATTTTCAAGCCACACACCATTTTATAGGATTAAACTTACTGGAAATGTAACATCTGAAATGAGTCTCGTTAGATAAATAAATAAAAATTACTACCAAGTTGCCTTAAAATCCTGAAAAATCAAAGCACAGTATGAAATATAACCTAGACCATCTTAAGGTATAGTTAAAAACCTACATTTTAATCTGAAGGAGGAAATGAAGGATCTATTTTATATGCATGTAAAGAATACTTTTTTTTTTAAATCTTCCTAGAAATAGAATTACTGAAGTTATTTACAACAAGGAGTAAAAGATCATTTAAAGTGGAACACACATTTTTCTTCTTAAGTGGAAACCCACTCTTTTCTTAGAGTGAAATAGCCAAGATCAAGGCTTAAAGGGGAAATCAGAAAAAAAAAAAAAGTATTATGCTGGCAGGAAATTCAGGTAATTTTGGAAAGTTTTGTGCTCAGCTAGTTTTACATGGCCAGATGGAAATGAAACATTGCTTGGAAACAAGCATCGCCAGTAGGTTCCAAGGGAAAATAAACCAACAAACCAGCAAAAAAAAAAAAAAGAAAAAAAAAAAGCCCAAACCCCACAAGCAACAACAAATATATGTATATATAAACCAAAAAGAGCAGCAAAAGTTGAAGAATTTCTGCAAACCCACAGAGGGGGAAAAAAAAAAAGGAGGAAAAAAGCCTGAACTGAACATTAATAGAACGAAAGAAGCAGATAGAGGATGTTCTATTGAAGACATTTCAGAAATAGCATTTAAAAAAAAATGCTCGAGCTACAAAAAACCACACGACCCCACCAAAACACCCTGTGACATATGTTAAGGGCACAAGGACACAAAGAAAAGACTGCCTATAGTAAAGATTAGTCCAATTGAACATCATATTCCCTGTCTGGGCTTCAGTATGAACAGAGAGGGCAGAGGCACATTTCTGTTCCTAGGCCACACTGAGGAATTTATAAGACAGTTTAGACAGTTGCATCTTCTTTAATTCTGTCTCTTACTGCACTGCCACCCCTACATTTTCTTAATTTAACGTTAATTTACCAAAGGTGGCTATGCACATAATGGATTAATTGCTTTTATTTGCACTTGATCTATTTTTCTGAGGTTCCTATCCCTGTGTGTTCATTTCCCATAGCCAGTCCTGGCAGGATGCTCACGGGGAGCACTGTGTATAAGGGCAAAGTTTTGGCCACATATGATGTTGCACTTCCAGAAACTGGACTTGGCACAGAAAAACCATTCGTAGCACAAGCCCTTGTATGCAGAGCTACACAGGATCCAGAAAACATGAAAATAAGTACCCAGCACCAGTCCAATTCTTAGCAGTTGTAAATTAGCCGTGATTAAGCCTTTCAAAAAAAAAAAAAAGCGTGAAAAGTTGCCTAATACATCTCAATAATTAATAAATCTGAAGGACTAATGATCTAATTGTAGATACCCTGAAAACAGAAAGTCTAAATTAATCAGTGTGTTTGCAAGGAACATTCAGCCTAATTACTTTCAGCATTTGCTTTCCAAACAATGGACTTGCTCTAAACTGACAAACCCAGCGCAGCACAAACACATCCCTGCCTCCAGCACGCTGGAATCAGCATGGACCCAGGCAGCAGATAGCCCACACCTATGAGTGGTGGGCTACTGCAGGTTCATTACTGCTTTAATTTAAAAGTATGGGTTATTCTGTCCCCTTTCTTTAGGTTTATTTTGTCCTTGGGAGAGCTTTGGCACAGTTCACACTGGTGTTAGGAGCTGCCCATGCTGTAATGCAGCTCGGCCTCTCTGTGATGTCCAGGAACCCACTGGGACCAATGTGACAGTGGGTGGTGTTAGAGGTGAAAGTAGCTGACACATTCTGTACTACTGCAGTCCCACCCTTCTTCCCTTGCATGTAAGCAGCCTGATTCACAAGAAGAAATGATGGCAAAACTAAAAGTGCAGCATCAGAAAACAACAAGAGAAACCTGAAAGGAAGAGACAGGGCATAAAGATTCTCTAAAAACCTAGAAAACACAAAAGTATGTGAAAAAAAACAAACAAACAGAAAATCAGGCTGGAGCAATGCAGCTGAGGGGTAAATAAAAACAGCAAGAAGCCACTCACCAGCTGACATCACATCCAAGCAATATATTTCTTGTAATTACATCATTTAACAAATTAAAAAGTACACTCAAACTTAGAAAGTACAGGACCTGGAAACAGTAGGGGCTTTCTCATTCTTCTAGGCACTTAAACCCCAGTTCCTGATTATTCTTACAGCAGTAGAGCTGGAACTGTCACAGAAGGTAACACTTCCTTACAGCTGTGGCATGACACTGCTGCTTGGTCTCACAGTGCCACTGTTGTGCAAAGGTGACTAGTACAGGCAGCAATGTTCATAGTCAGGGCACCTCAGAGCCATAAGGGAGCAGGATATTTCAGATTTCATTAGACTGACTCAAACATCAGGCATCACCCTGCCCTGTGAAAGTGAATCAGCTCTCAGAAATGGGCTCCAGCCTCTCCCATTCCAAAGCATGTGGAGCTGGAAGCTGAGAGCTTCACAAATGAGGCCATAAAACCATTAAAGGTGAACAAAATGACACACAGTACTGGGATTAAGATTCCCAAATTTATTCAAAGACAAGCAAAATATAATTACCTCTATTTCCTGCCCACCTACCAGGCCTCCAAACATGCTTAATAAAATGCATTTCTGCATCCTTATTGCTCACAAAGTCCTCAGCATCACCATGATATATCATGTCACCTATTAATACTAATACAACCCTCTATCCTTGGCTAGAGTACATATATTAGGTGTTGCTGGAGGATCTTTCTCTTCCAATAACAACAAAAAAATCTACATATATATATATATATACACACACAAAAAAAAAAACCCCAAACAATGAGAAAGGAAATTTTTTTTCTTGCATTGCTTATGCACTTTATAGAGACAGGGAGCAGAAACAGCTGAGCCAGACACCTGATCTATTGAGAGCAGGTACAAAGGAGAGCTACAGACAGTCAGGAATTTGAGAGACAACAGAGACAAAAAACAATGTAAGAGGTATAAGGTGAAGAGAAAAATAGGAAAGAAGATGATGTTAACAGGAATAATATTACAAAGAAAAAACAATTCTAAAATACTCGTAAAGCAAAGAAGGAAATTAAATCACACTTAAGGGAACATAGACTGGAAAGAGCAGTACATAGTCAAAAAGCCTGGAAAAAATAACTGGAAAGTTCAGGGGAAAAAGTAAAGTCACATGTTAGCCTACAGTTAACAGTAGAACTATTCTCACCTTTACTCGGCCAAATATAATTAATTCCTGCTTGATAACTGCTAAGCATATAATGAGTAAATTCAGGGAGAACCCTGTGAATTTGTTGAACAGAACCAGGAGCTTCCAGCAACAGCTTTTTTCAATAGCAGAAATACTTCTCCTTTGTCACTCACCTTAGATTTATTTTCACACAGCTATATAAATACACAAATGCATGCTTCTTACACTGGGACAAAAGAGAGGCAGAAACAAAGGCAGAATGCCGGCGCAAGAGACATGAATTTCAAGTACACCTTCTTCATCACCTGCACCAAAAGTTGCTGTGAGAACTGAAACGCACAATACACCTTAAAGCCGCCGCAATCTCGCCCAGCCCAGGCGGTTAAGGCTGCAGATAAGACCGGAGGTGACACTGGTGGGGGGGGCAGCCGGACGGGCCGAGCTCCCCCGGCGGCAGCGGAGAGAAGCGGGGGGTGTCCCCGGCCCGTTGCTCGGCGGCTGAGGGCGGTGCCAGGAGCCGCCACGAGAGGGCGACCGCCGCCCACGGCCCGGGGCCCTCTCCCCACAGAGCTGTTCAGGGGGAACGAAGGGGGAAAACTACCGGCCACAGAAGGGGGTCGGACACCACGCTTAAAAATGTGATTTTTCTCGGAGTAGATCAAAACATCCTCAAAAAAAAAAAACCAAACCAAAAAAACCCACAAAACTTAAACTGATATGGGTTTGATGCCTCACCCCCCCCACACCTCCCCCCCGAGCAATCATTGCTATCAGAATAACAATATTAAAGTTTAGGAAGTCTACAAGACTTAAGTTTGATTTAGGCTAAAGATGCTGGCACACACTCTTCACTCAGCCTGTGGTTTCCATGTGAACATTCTGCTATGCAGTGCAGAGCGTGCTCCACACAGTATCTGGAGTTAGTTTCCATCAACGACCACTCTGTATGATCACTTCATTTAAAGAAAAGGAGGATATTGCTAATCCTACCTACAAACCCCAACACTCTACCACCACTCCTACCTATCCAGAGTATTTTTGCTGTTGCTGACACAAGACTGACCACAGGAGGTTTCAAACTCCAGCACACACTTAAATACAAGACCAGCAACAATTCTATATTACCCCCTGGAGAGCTCCAGCCCCTCATTGCACACAGAAAACCATGGGGATGAGAGACTGAAACCCCCTCCCACCTGTGTCAAGCAGCATGGCTTGGTTAGATCTAGAGATTTGCTGTTCCTAAAACATGACTGGGGACAACTTGGCCTTCAACCCAAGCCACAGTCTGACTCACAGGATCTGCTGTCTGCAGACATGTTCCTATATTCAGATTATTAACTGCAGGCTGGTACAGCACAGCAGCTGTACCTGGTGTTACGGTAGAGATAGAAGAGGAAAGCTGCATTCCCCTGACCCACAAGGTTTCCCTGAGGTTCTCATATTGGAGAGATGAGGAAATTTGACAACTGCCCACTTTTGAAAGCACATTGCAAAATGTGGTTGCAAGTCAGGACTGAGTGTTACAGAAAGATCCTAAGTAACCAAGCACTACAACAGAGATCTACAAAGACATGCATGTTTAGGTTTTTTGGGGTTTCGTTTCGGTTTGGTTTTTGGGTTTTTTTGTGTCTGGGTTGGTGTTATTTGTGTTGGTCTTTTTGGTGGTGGTGTTGTTTTGGTAGGTTGTGTTAGGATTTTTTTAAGGATGCACCACTGCAAAATTATGGTGATTGAAGAATAATCAATAACTCACTATTTTCCTCCCTCCCAGTGCCTGTGCAAAACAAAAACAAAAAAAGCCAGGATTTTTATTGAATGATGCATCACCTGACATACTTAGTTTACTAAATGAGTGGTCATTTGCCACAAAGCAACACAGACCCCATCAAGATGCTTTTTTTACTCCCCTTGTTTTGCCATGTTCTCCAATGCTTCACTGAGAGAAGCATTTGCTTTCTTATGCAACAAAACACAGCCTAGAAAAAACTACATTTTACCTACTTTAGAAATATTACTCTGCTAGAACTGCTCATTTCTAGCATCTTTTCCAGCAGTTGTGTCCTGGCTTGCTCAGCTTGCTAGTGCATCTAAAGAACTGCCACACAGTTAGGAAATACGTGCTTCTGTTTAAAGAGGAAAGCTCTTAATCTAAGTATTAATTCCCTCCTTCTAAAAGCTGGGAAGAAAAATGAGCATAATACACTTGACCAGGAGTTACTGTTTGCTGAAGACATGAAAAACCAGCATGGAAAAAGTTAACTGAATAATAGAGGAGGAAAAACTCAACAAGCAGCACCCCATGTGAGAAAATGTTTAAATCCATACAGGTCCCTTCAGATGCAAAACTTCACAGGCTTTTAGACTGTGCAAGCTTATTTTAAAGCTGTATGAATAAACCTTATTGCTTCATCTCAAAAGAGAGAAACTGCTCATACATTTTGCAACATAAGTGTTTCTAAATGCAGAAAAAAAATGAAATAAAGAATAAATCTGAAATGCAGAAAAATTGGACATCTGGAAGAGCTCTCTGACAGGTTCAGATCAAAGGTCCTGAAACAGCTGCTGCTGCAGACCCTGTAAGCCTCAGCAGAGCCTTCAGCAACACAACTCTTCCTCCCACAGCAAGCAGAGAAATGAGAAAGCACTTTTGGTCCCTGTTTCAAAAGCCTGGAAAGAACCAGGCTAACAGCAGACACCTTCACACAGTTTTTCCAGGAATGCCTCAAATCTTTTCTAATTTGTTGGATAATTTTTTGTTGTCCTCCTTAGGTTGCATTCCAGATGAGAGGGGGGATTGCTGCTTACAGCCTTACTCCCATGGTTTCCCTTTGCAGATAACCCAAAAAGCAATGTCATCATCTAATAAATTTCAACATAATCTTTAGGGTTTTTTTTCTTTTAAGCTCAAATAGAATTTCTCAAGATGAATCACTCTGCAGATAGGTACAGATGTTAAATCAACCAAAAGGAGTTTTGCAGCTACACAATCGGATAGGAGGAGCAGCAAGGAGAGGGCAGCTCCCTCCTCTGTGTATCTAAGGTGGATAAACCCAATCGTTGAGTGCTCTGACCCGGGCAAGGGACACAAGTCAATGACTTGTTGTATTAGAGATAAGAAGCCAACAGCTGCCAAAGTCAGTGAAAAGAGAGCTGTGTGAATTTGAAAGGAAATCTGCTGAAAGGTGGAGCTCACCACAGCGATCTCTGATAACCAGGTTCCGGCCTTCCTTCAGGTGGATGGTCAGCAGGTAGGCGAAAGGGCTGGGCAGGTCACTCAAGCAATCATTAGCTTCCTCTAGAGCCTAAGGAGAACAAAGAAATCAGTCACCACTGCACACCTCCTGAAGCAGACCATGAATGAAGCAGGTGTTCGCTCAGCTCTGCAGAAAAAGTTCTCTTCTTTCCTCAGGGCAATCTTCTATAGAAAGAAAAATAAATAAATAAATTCCTTCCCAGGCTTTGCTCCGTGATGCAAACAGCTAATTATCAGCACTGGATATGTTCAACAAAGCAAGGGGTAACACAAGGAGGATTAGACCTGAAAATGAGTGGTAAGAGTAACAACAATAAATGCACGCAGAGGATTACCAAATCCTACCAACTTACTGAATTTCTTTCTTCTAGCTGTTTTTTGTACTTTCATAGAATATCTCGAGTTGAAAGGAACCAATAAAGATAATTGAGTCCATTTGAAGTACACATTTCATGTAGCTACTGAGAAGACAGTATTTCTTTGTGCAGGTGAAAAGAGAGAAACACAGTGGTGGGCTGTGCTGGTGGTAAGGTTTTGCAGTAGCAAACTCTAGAGGATTCATGTTCATCAGAGATGATGCCAGGATTACACACCCCAGCATCATCCAGCCAGCAGGTTCAGTGTAAACAGCCTCTGGACAGCACTTGAGAGGATATCAGAGGGCAAAGGTAGAGAAGTTCATCCAAAATAGTCAAACATGCTTCCCAAGTGAAAAGCACCTGTCAAATCTGCCAATGCCTTTCCACACTGCCCTAAAACTGGTTTTGTTGTCCATCAAACCCTACAGCTGTGTTTAGGTAATGAGCCAGATTTGTTCCTAGGCTGCCAGTTGAGTATTTAGGCTGATAATTTCAGTTACCAGCACAACATAAAAATTATAGAATACTTTGGAAAAAAAGTCCAGAACATTTGGATCTCTTTAAAACATTACCTACTGCTTCACACTACTATATAAATGCCCCAAAACAAACAACAAAGCACAAAACCACCAGTAAAACAAAACAAAAAACACTGGAAAAATCTATAGAAGGCTTCTTCACCTGCTGTTTTTCTGGTTTGTTTTTTTTTTATTTGTAATCAAAAATAAATTGTGCTTCTGATCAAGTTTCAAAATGCTTCAAAATGAAAAGACTTACCATCTGATCATCAAAAATTTGAGATGATGTGGAAGAGTCTAGATCCATTTCTCCACATGGGTACTATAAAAAAAAATAATTAGACAATAGTAATGCAGGGATAAATAAAATATTCCTAATATCAGTCAAGAAAGTATTAGAAATATGTGTAACCAATGAAATAATTTACTTCTTCTTGTAGAACCTTCCCCTCCATAAATTAGAAGTACATTCCTTTTTTCCTGCTTTACACTACCTGCATTTATCCTTTGGGGTTTTATCTAAAAAAATAAGTGCCTGCATCCAACTACTGAAATAAATTCTCCTGCCCAGCAGAGACCTGTGTTCCCAGTGCTGAAGGTCCTTACCACAAACTCCTGATGCCCCAAAGTTACTGTCTGAAGGTTGCATCTGGTGACTTATCAATCAGCGTTGCAATGCTGACCCCTATTCCTGAGCAGAATTTCATTTGTTTTATCTCTGAGTGTCCTCACTAAGATGATTTTTTTCTTTTAAATGCAGCAGCAGTGGTGGCAGCAGCAATATCCTGGGGTTGGAGAGCCAGCTGCTCTCTCACTTGAATACAATTTTTCTTCACCACCCAAAAGCAAGGTCCAGGAAAAGTTTTGGGTTAACATAAATAAATAAATAAGTAAATAAAAAATTAAATAAATAAAAAATTAAATAAATAAATAAATAAATAAATAAATAAATAAATAAAAGCTCTCAAAGTGAAAAAAGTTTTTGGACATCTACTTTCCCCCAATTTCTGCAGTAACTGGAAAATCCAAGTGATTTTTATCTAGTGCCCAGCATAGGAGAGGAAGCCAAGCATTTCTTGCTAAAATACAACCCCCTGAGGCTACAGTGGCACAGCATCTAAGCTGTCTGGACACACAGAAGTGATTCATTGGTCAAGGCATCTCAGATGCTCTTTTGACTGCTAGAACAGTCCATGATCATCATTTTAGCTGAACAGGACCTACGTGCCTGGGCAACTCTTCTGGTCAAACACAGGGAAATCACAGCCCATTCAAACACAGAGATTTATTCTAGAATAACCTCAGTCTAGAGAAATTCACACAAGGTGGAATTCAATCCTCCTGTGAAAGTGTTATTATGTGCAGTGTGGTAACATCCAAATCTCTCAGATGGGAGCTGCATTGTGTGGAGCACTATACAAATATTAAAAAAAAAATCAAAACAAAACAAACAGCTCATACACCAAAGGTCATAAATCTTATAGATACTGATATGCTGAAATAAATATACACTTTTGTGTAATTATTCTCCTCCTCCTCCTCCCAAATACTTATATTACATATCAGGGAGTACAGTAATCCAGCATTGCAAGGGAAATTTCACTCTCGTGACAGACGAAATTTAACATCATGGTTCCCACAGTAATCGTAACTTGGCCACCTTGCAAAAACACATTAAAAGTGGGAAAATTATCATCATAAAGAGCAGCAGAAGAGTTTTCTTACACAACAGAGCTGAATTACAGCTGCTAAGGGAACCCTAACTTTGAATTTCCTGACTAGCATCGCATAAAATCTCACTTAAACTCGACATTTCTCATCGGCTCTGGCTTCACAGGAATCTCCTTCAGGCACCATCACTGGCACTGATAATCGTTTTTCTTTACAGATTCTTTTACATGGCATAAACACAGAAAACAGTAATAACAGTACCCCTCTCTGTTAGCTTGATGTCATTTATGATTAAAAAAAAAATTACCCTCACAGTTATGATTTTGTCTTTGTTCTGAATTTTGCTGGCTTGCATTCCATCAACAGATATTGAAGCAAGATTATAATTGTAGCTTTTATAGCATTGAAGATATAATAGAAGCACTTCAGCTGTAGTCCATAAATGTACTTTGCATCACTTAAAG
>JANHGL010022644.1:104644-192234 GCA_024611195.1 Ceyx melanurus | reverse complement strand
GAGCAGGTTATCTATCAAGCACTGGAATGGCCTGCCCAGGGCAGTGGTGGAGTCCCCATCCCTGGAGGAATTTAAGAGTTGTATAGACATAGTGCTGAGGGATATGGTTTAGTCAAGGTCTTCTCAGTGTTAATGATTCAACTAGATGACCTTAAAGGTATTTTCCAGTCTAGCAATTCTGTGATTCTCTAACGGTCCTAGAAAAATTGAAACAAAATGACTAGCCTTTTTGGGTTCTCTGTTCACTTCTCTTCCAGACCCCCTATTCTGTAAGTAATATAATCTTACACTAATGTTGGTGATGCATAAAATACCATGTAACATTCGTAGGTAACAAATCCAGTACTAATATTATTTTTACTTTAGTTGTGTCTTAGCAAAGAAATGCCTGGTTCTGTAATCTCTTTCTGTCTACTCTAGACTTAGGTAATGATCCCTCTGACCCACAGGCATCAAGCAGCCAGTCTCAGCTAGGACCTGGTGGCATCAAGTGTACAGATGAGCAAACTGTTGAAAATAGTGTTTTCTGAAAGAAAAACTCATCTTTTTTTCCCAGGGAGTAGATGCAGTTCACTGCAGTAGTCATAATAAATTGATTATTTAAAATAACACGCATTCCTGAATTCAGTATTAAAGTGTGTAAACAGCATGCTGTCTGCTGTATGACTGTCTCCTTGTAAGATGAGGATTTACTGGAAAAGGAAGCTGCAAATAAAAACAGAGCTCCTAATTTATTTTGAGCTCTGCTAGTGTGAGACCCTCAGAGTGAAAAAAACACATGTACTATAAAGTAGTTATCAGTAGGTGATGTTATCACTATGAATCTCATACCATTTTAAGCATGAAATATGAATAATGAAGTTGTGAACAGTTTTAATGGAGAAAAAATATTCCTTTTTTTGTCAATTATAATTTCAGGATAAATGCTAACTGGAGACCTTCAGCTTTGTACTGACTCAGGGCTCTCAGTTTGAAATAGCTGACTGGAGCTTCTTAGGATTTGGCTGCTATAGGTAACTGGAATGTGATGGGATCTCAGAGAAATCTATACTGCTGCGTTTTGGTCTGAGCACACAAGTGCAGTGTGTGAAAATCCAGAGTGAGGACTGATGTTCTTTTCTTTTGGTGAGTGCTGATGCTAGTTAGTTGACCCAAGGAGATAATATCAGGATAAAGGAGGCTGTGGCCAGGATACCTCTGAACTTTCTCTGGATCTTAGGTGCTGGTAGGCTAGGAATTCTGGATGACATGAGAAGTATTTCTGTTGGCTCAAGGTCTCAAATTGCCCTCTTAAGTATATCTGATTGGGGCTTACACAGTATCACAGGATGTTAGGGATTGGAAGGAGCCTCAAAAGATCATCTGGTCCAATCCCTCAGGTCACACAGGAATTAATTCAGGTGGGGTTTAAACATCTCCAGGAGGAGGAGACTCCACAACCTCCCTGGGCAGCCTGTTCCAGGCTCTGTCACACTCACCATAAAGAATTTTTTTCTAATACCCTTAAATTACTGTCAAGGTGCAATCCCTCTTCACTTCTTGCATTTTTGCTCAGTGGCTGGATGCTTCTTCCAGGAGAAGCAGCCTCTAGTTGGGCTCTTTTTAGCCTGAGGATATTTGAGCCTACACCTGCAATATTGGTGGTTGCTAAAAGGGAGGCTGTAGGGTCTGTTATGCCTTGGAGTAGGTGCCCATGATCATGTTTGAGGGCCAGGGACCATCAATAAGCCAATGAGCAGAGTACAAAACTGTACAAGCAGAAATTTCAGATGAGGAGCTCTCTCTCCAGCCTGGGTGTCCAACTTCTGGTGCAAAGGGGCCCTCTGTATAAGGGTCCCTGTGCTGCTGTGAGCTGGTGTCCCTCCGTAATTGAGGGACAGGAATGCTGGTGTGGCACAGCTTCCAACAGTGCTGTTGCCTGCCAGGGATGGAGAAGGAGTGGGACTAATTCCCATCTGAAGTATGCAGACTAATAGTCAGGAGAAACATTACTCACCCAGTTTCTCCATTAGATCACTACTGTATCTTTCAAAAGGATAATTTCTCTCTGGGGATGAGTCAGACGATGTTTTTGCTCAGTAATACCAGTGCTGATCTGAGGGACAGGAAGTTTTTATTCATGGCCTGATCTGAAGGTGTTGCTTCTTTCACCATGAGTTCCCTGAGGAAAGGGAGCAGAGCTGCTCTTCCCTGCAGTGCTGCCTGGGGAAGGCATTCCAGCCCTTCACAGAAGCCTGCTCCTTCTTCCCCAGAAAATAACTCTTCACAGGGCTCAGGAATAGTGACATGAATGTCTAGCAGTACGACTACCTTAAGGATGTTACTCTCTTATTCCTGAGAATCTGCTACAACGTGCCATCCTCTCAGCTATGCCAATAAGAATTCTAAATATTTTTTGTAGTGAGTTTTAATATGTTCACAGCATATAACTACAGCTGGCCTGCAGGCTACATCTGAAAGGGCACTGTGCTCCCATATGTGGGCAGGACAGTGCCCAAGGGATGAAACTAGAGGTTGAAATGTATTTAAATCCTCTTTGTCACAGACCCTTTTGTACTTCAAATCTGCCTTGTGCCAGTTTTCAGTAGCTTGCAGCTTTTGCTTGGATGCCCAGATCTACTTGTCCTTACCTTTTAAAACTAAAGCATGAGTCTGGACATTCAGGCTTTTTTATTTTTTCTTTTTCTGGTGCCTAACATTTATAGAGAAGCCAGTACTGTAAATTCAGCTTCAAACACCAAGGAAAATTCTGGTTTCTTGGTATTTGGTTTGCCAACCACTGGATGTCAGTGCTGCTCCACTGAAGGAAGGCTCTTCTCTGCTCCCTTCCCTCTGGTGGGAAGGAAATGAGAGTGGAGGCTCCTGATTTTTGTCACTCAAATGCTTGAATAGTAGTCACGTTTCTAGGAAAAAAACTGCCACAGAGATCAAAATATTTACTGATTGCATGTATCTAAGATAACTACCATGTTTCAAACCTTCAGTTCTGAACACTAGATGAGAGACAAGATGGTGCACAGGAATTACTGCAGTGTGGAGGAGCTCAGGGGATTGATTAGTCTGTCTGTGGACCTTCCAAATATGTGAAATAAAGCTCCTGAAAAAAATTATGAGGTATAAATGTTAGTGCTTTTTATGGCTTGCAAATGGCACATTTAACAACACATTATTTTTTTCAAGATTGAAAACCAAAACGTGCTGACAGATTTGAGGAGATTAAGTTGGATATTTAGTAAAAAGCCTATCTAAACCTCTGTTTTAATGCTTTTAAAATGTATTCAATACTGATCAGGAGATGCTTTTAAATTGCTCACAGATGTGTTTTTCAATTCAGGCTTTTATAATAGGTTTGGCTTTTAAACTTACATTACTGTCATTCTTACACTCTTCACCATGTTGTTCCTAAATATGACTGACATGCACTGCAAAAGTGGGAGAAATAAGCAACCAAAATATTTGATTTGCAGGTCGTTGGCACAGTACAACCTGCATCAGGTGCTGCCCTCTCCCTTTGAGGCAGCAGGTGCTGCTTGTTTCCACTTTTACCTGGAGCTCATGGATGGCATTCAGCTGGCATGCCAGTTTTGAATGCATAACCCCCGTTTTCCTCCATTTTAACACAACCATGTCACCAAAATTATCCCAGGTGAATATATGTGCAAAGGGACACAGTTCTGTTACTATTCCATTATTAAACACATGATGGAAAATCCTCCTCCACAGCTGACTTGGCACACCTGGGTAACAGACCCACTTTATCTCTGCAGGTGGCTCAAGAAGTTGTCAGCAGCTTAAATGCTTGTGCTACAAATAGAAGGATTGCACTCTGTAGCCTGGGGGGAATCTTGGGAGAAGGTTGCTTATACCATGGTTAAGAAATGCATTATTAGCTGGACTTATTTATAGCCTGTTTTGGTTCTCTAAGTCAGAGAGGACCAATATTAAGAGTACATTTCTACCACTTCCTTCTTTTTTCTGGTGAATGAAAAATACTTGTCAGTGCTGTTCCATAACAAGAGAAATACACCAAAGAAAAGCTCTTTAAATACCTATAGATCTGTAGTGTGAGTTCTTGCCCTGTTTAATTATGTTTCTGAAACTCTTGGTGATTTCTTACAATTAATTTCTCTTCAAACACAGGAATGTTTCTGTGCATTTTAGCTTTTTATTATATACAGAAAATGTAACTAAGGAGGTTTGTGCATCCTTAAGTTTGAAAGTTTCTGCTTGTCAGGAATAATTTCTTAATACATGGTTGTTGTCTTTGATAAGTTAGATTATCTTCTTATCTATCTCTCCTTATCTCCTTATCTATCTTTGATAAATTAGATTCTCTCCAAGACTTTACTTGCTAAAAGATGAAAAGTCTTTCTTTTTCCACTGATATCAGAAGTGCTGTGATAGGGTTTGGTGATAGGAATTCTATGGTTATAGTTAGAAAAGGGGCTAGTAACCAGATAGGTAAACTTCCAGGTAAGGAAATACCTGAACTGGTTGTAATGGGGAAGACTGAACAGTCTCATTTGGGGATGCAGTTGGAGAAATGGACATTAAAATTACAAATTAAATCCATTGTTGATAAAGGGGATTAATAAGTATTTGGAAGCATACACTGTACTGCTAAATCACCTGTACTCTCTTAGGGGAAAAAAGGTCTGAGTCAGTATCTGCAGTGAAATTGAAATGCACCACATTTTAAATGGATGCAGAAGTGCTTTTATTAACACACCAAGCTGGAACCCACTGATACAGATACTTAAATTGAAAAAAAACAAACCACATTAGTAGGAATGAACACAGGCAGTAGCTACATTTTTTTCTGTGCCATTCTGGTGCTGGTTAGTCTTGCATGTTCTGGTGATGCAATGCTCTGTCCTGTTTGCTACCAGAAATAGTGTATTACAGCCAGAGAAATATCAATAGCTTGATGTTGTTTGAATGCCCATTCAATGCCTTTGTAGGGTTAGAAGCTGTTTAAATCTCAGAAATGGTGTTCTTTGTTACTCTGATAGCATTTAGTGACAAATTTATATAGGAATTAAATTTTTAAGTTGTAAATTCATGGCCTTTTCCTGAAATTTGTCAGCCCTTTGCTGTTTCATTTTTCATTTTATTCTTTTGAGATTTTTGCAGTATTTTTGTTTGATTTCTCACCTTTCTTTCTCATTTTGTTGTTTTGTTGTGGGTTTTTTCCCCATTCCTTCTTTCAAGGAAGAAACCCATTGAGATTGGGCCAGGTATTAAATTTGTCTTTGGTGATTTTATTTTTTTCCCCCCCTCTTTTTTTTTATATTTTCATCTGTTCAAAAAAAGATGTCCAATTGCACAAATTTGGCCAAAGTTGTTACCATCTCTTACATCTCATGAAACACATGGTACTGTATTTTGACTAGGGCAGTGGAGGGTTCAGTAAGGTTGAGTTTTTTAAGCTACTTTTATTATACCTGAAAGTTTAACCATGAGTAATAAATAGTAAAGATTATGTCTTGTTTGCCATGGAATTATATAATTTTTTTCCTGTGAGCAGCAATGCTTTTCTGAGAATTTTTGCAAGTGGAGCTGTTTTTATGCAGAGCAACTGACATGAGCATTTTATTTGCTGCTGTTGTACCTCTAGCAAGTTTATTTACTATGGTTAAATCTATTATATTGTGAAAGGGCAAGAAATTAACAAGTTTTACCTTGAAACAACAACATTTGTGACTTCCATAACCAAGTGGGTTCTGCATGTGAGGGGGGGAAAAACAATAAAACCACTTTATAAATGTTTCTTCTACTAGGCAAATCAGATTTCAAGAGGCTTAGGAAGAAAGCAGCTCTGTGTTATTTTGTGTTATGCAGTAAGTGAGTCAGGTGCACAGTCCAACCTAAATTATAATATCTGATCTTGCAGCTCAGATATTATAATATCTGAGATATTATAATATCAATAATGGGCCTCATACTGCTGTGATGCACTTTAAAGAGATATAAAGGCTAATATTGCTTAAGTGCATCAAGATAGCTGTCAATGCAGATTCGTGCCAAGGTATTGTTAAGCAGTTCTGCAAATCACAATGTGCAAAACCAATAAAATAAACTCATTTTTCCAGGTGCAAGTACTGGCATTATGATGAAAACCTGCTCACCTCCAGCGTTGTCATCGTCTTCCATAACGAAGGGTGGTCCACACTCATGAGGACAGTCCACAGTGTCATTAAGAGAACACCAAGGAAATACTTGGCAGAAATTGTGCTGATTGATGATTTTAGCAACAAAGGTATATTTTGAATATTTGCAACTGCTTGTAGGAAAAAAATAATATCTTTAAATGCTTCTATTTTTCTCTATTACCCACTAATGGAGTTGACTTTGCAAGAAAAGTATATTCCTTTTTCACAGGCCTTTCAGTTTGCAGCAAAGGGAAAGCTCTTTTCCAATGAGCTGCTTTCCCAGGTGGCAATCCTTTGTCTATTCATCTGTTAGAAATCCAGGATTTGTGGTGGATTCTACCGTGGTTGTGGAGTATGATATAATAGAAAGCTGGGATAGCAAGTACCTCTCAGTTCTTGTGAAAACAAGTTGTTTTAAGAGTACTGAAGGAGTTTGAGTTGAGCCTGTTAGAAATAATTTTTCTTTATTCCATACAGGAAACCAAATTCCTTTTGGTTTTGTTTTTTACTGTAACCAAAAAAAAAAATCTATTTACAGCTATTCAATTACTCTCATTCTTTTCAGTATCATTTTAATTTCCAACTTCCTCTCTTAGTTAAACATCATGTTAAAGTGTTTATTGTTTCTTACTGGGGGAAGGGCTTTTAAGAATTTAAGTTTGTTTTAATTTCTGCCTTTCTTTGAGTCCTGCATATCAACATTTTTAATAGTCCAGAGATTTACCTCTTCCTTTGTAATATATGTTCTGGTCTTGGTTTATAGACAGGATATATGCACTTATATATGATTCTTATAAATGCACACTGACTTTTTTTTTCCTTTAATGGTACTATTTTCAGTGTTAATGCAAATCAAGGCTGACTACAGAGAACTGAAAGTGGTATGCTAGTGATATAAGGTGATGGATATAGAGAAAATCTGTCTGGTTTTAAGCTTTAAACAAATTTCAAAATAGTGCACCAGAGCTGCACATTTTGCAAGACCTTTCTGCAGCTTAACTCTTGAAAAGAAATTGACAAAGAGAAGATATTAATATTTACATCTTACCTGTAGGTAGGGAGGTATCATTTTCTGTTTGTTTTTACAGGAGAGGAAAAATTTACCTGCATTTTAAACTTACCTATATCTGTCTTAGTCTAGTAAAGATACTGAATGTTGTGTTAAGAGTATTCTATATCCTTTTACAGCTTTTGAGAAGTAGGCTTAGATATACACATGTGCTATAAAACTAAAATACCTTCTCTTCTAAGAGATATAATTTTAATAATTCAGTTAGCAGACATGTGCTGTGTTTTCCTGTTCAGCTGGGACCACAACTTTCCTTCAGAGACATTCACAGACTGTTAGCTATGTAAAATAACTATGATGCTGATGATCTCAAGAAAAATAACCAGATTTTTTTACTAGTGATTGGACTTAAGTATTTAGGATTCACATGAGTTGTAGGTGACTGCCCAATGTGTATGTAATTAATCAAATTGGTTAGTCTGCCATAGCTACAATTTTCCAATATATTACAATTATTCAGTAAAGGCAGAAATTTTAAAGAAATTTATTTTGTAATACACCTTGCTTATGCTTTCTGCTCTTATATGAATGGCTAGCCCATACTACTGGACTTAATACCAGTAGACCCTTGTCTCTGTATTTCCCACCTTTCTTTTTCCCAAATAACTTTCTTGAATTGGAAAATTCAGTAAAGCAAGCTCAGGAGGCAATTTTCTCACATATGAGTGACTGGAGGGCAAGCATGGACTGGAATGGCTCTGAATACCTTGCTGCAACTGTACTGTTTCACTATAATAATTCTTCCAGTTGCTTTAGGCTATTACTTGGTAAACATAATTAAGTTAATTTCAATAACTCAAATTGCATTCTAGATTAAAAATGGCCGAGCAGAATCTTGCTCCACTTCTTTCTCCCCAGAGAGAAGCAGGAACTGGTAGGGGCTGCAGAGTGTGCCAAGCTGCCTGAAGAGATCTCCAGTTGTTAGGAGAGCTGCAAAACACAAACACTCTTAATCACAGCAGAGCTGCTGGTGGCTTTTTGCTTTTTCAGCCAGAAGAAAAGCAGTGCTGACAGCACTGATACAGGATTTTCTCCTTCCCCACCTGCTTTCTGCCTGCACACTTCATATCTACCTTTCCACCCATCAAAGAGTGTCTTGAGACCACTGTGGAGAGACACAGATGCTGGATTGGATAGATCTTTGCTCACACTCAGTGTGGCTCTCCTTATTTCTTAGCCACTGCTTTCTGCAGCAGTCTGAAGTGAAAATGGAACATAGCAGTTGCAAACACTTCTAGAGGCTGTCTCACCAAGAGCCCTGCCTGTCCTTCCTGATGAGAAACCCTTTTCCAGGGGGAGGTACAGCTGCAGAGGAGGTTATATGTGTTATGACTTGCAGGGGGGAACAGTTGCAATGCCTGGAAAATGTTCTTTTCATTGTAATTGTTTGTATGAGGTCAGTTGGGAGCTGTCTTTTTGCTGCACTGACACTCTCTGCTCCTTCCTTAATCTCCTCTGCAAACAGCCCTAGGTTTGGCTGCTGAGAGATGCTCTGAATTCTCCCTGGGTGTTTTTTACTTTGTCAAAGCACAAAGGAATCAGTAACGAGAGGATTACTCCAAGCTAATTGAATGATGTTAGTTCTGATATTTCCAATGGACACCTCTGCATTAGTGCATGTTTAGAGTCCAAGAAGTGCTGCAGCAGCTTCTACCACATGGCCACACTGCTGCACTCAAGAGTTTCTCAACAGTTCTTATTGCATTTCTCAATAGAAGAAGTTTATTTTGCTGTGTGGAGGATACAGCTGCTCTGGAAGGGCAATGGGAATTCACAACACCAGATTTGCTGAAGCTCTCTCCAATTATGTCTGTGTATACAGGTCTTCAATGTCTGTGTATATAGGTCTTCAAGGACTACTTGTTATGTATTTAGGTACCAGGGCTTGCTTTCTGCAGCATAGAGGTCAATATCTCAGCTGGTGCAGCTCAGTTTTGCAGCTTGTGCCCCTGTAAAGAGTGACTGTGAGGTAAATACCAGTGTTCCCAGTAGCAGTTAAAGGCTTTGCCTGCCTTTTGGCATTTACTTTTCTTTTTTCTTTATTGTTATCTTACTCCTCACTGAAGCAGCATCTTATGAGATAACCAAAGGGGAAGTAATGAGCAGGAAGCAGCCAGGCAGCTGCATTATTTTATCAGCTTGTTTAACAGTGCTTGCAGTGGGGAAACTGAAGCATTAATCAGTGCTTGTGTTAGAGCTGAGAGCCCCACATCAGTTGTCTTAGAGTACTGGGGGCTCAGAGGCAGCTGCTTTAGGGGGAACTTCTGGTACTGTTTTTCTAGTTCTCAATCTGACTTCCATCCATGCATCAAGGGGAAAAAAAATTGCTTTCTTCCTCTTCTTCCCCCCTTTTAATCTTCAATGCCTAAGATCTATTGGAGGAAGAACGTGTTTTTAAAAAAACATTGATTCATGCTTTAATTATGCATTGAGACATGAGAGAAGAACCCAAACAAGGGATGACCAGATTGGTGATTATAATATTTTGGAAGCTGCAGTATAAATTTTTAAACAGAATGCTGTGAGGCTGTTGACAGATGCCATAAATACAAATTCTAGTTGAAAAAAAATTAACACTGGCCAAAAATTTTAACAGTGGCCAAAAAGTATATATGTAAAAATATCAGGATTTTATACACTACTGTCATGTGGACTTTGTAGTATGGGAAGGAGGAACAGTTCAGTTTTCCTGTGGAAAATAACACTGTCTGCTAACCCTGGCACAGTCTGAGATAATGGACTGCAAAGTCCTGAGAGCTGTGCTGTAGAAAAGCTTTACACAATCAACATGACAGGTTTTTACAGCTCCCTGTGAACCTTACATATTTGAACATTTGATAACTAAAACATTTGGCTTTATAGGCAGGAGAGCTGGAAATAATTTTAGGTTTCTAAAGATATAAAACATTCCTGACAGCCCTGTAGCATGAACTTGGAATTCAGAAAATAAATAACAGTGTGGTAGAAAGATTCTCTGTACTAAGTCACACTGAAGTCACTAAGTCACTGAAGTGTGACTTCATAACTCTGTTGATTTTATCCTATTAAAATTTTGTATCACATATCTCTTTCTCTCTTTCCTCTCCCTTCTTTCTTTCCTCCCTTTTTTCTCTTTTTTCTCTTCCTTTTTTTCTTTCTCTTATGTCTTTTTTTTTTCTCTTATGTCTTTCTTTTTTCTCTTCTGTCTTTTTTCTCTTCTGGGTTTTTTTTTCTCTTCTGTATTTTTATTTTTTTTTTAATCTTTATTTGCTGTTGTTGTAAAAAATCTAAACCATACTGAAATATAAGTTGCAGCAAGCTCCAGACTTCAGTCATTTCCATTCAGGGTGGGGATGGTGTTGCTCCTGAAGCAAGCTGCCAGCTGGTTAGGGCTGAAAGGTGCATCACACAGCCTCAGCTGTACCTTAGCTGGCCCATTTCTATTCCTGGCTGAGAGAAACTGAAGCTGTAAGCAATTCTATTGATCCTTCCACTATAAAAATAGATTTTTAAATGAATACCAGTAGTGAAATCAGCATGGCAGCAGTTGGGGGAGCACCTCACTGCCAGCCCTTCTGCCTTTGTGAATTTTCTCAACAGAATCATCTGTGAAATAAACACTATGCAACACTAGCAGCAGTTCTTCAAATTGCATGGTAGGAGTGTGGTTTCCAGTTTAGTTTGGCAAGACCAGTGTTCAGATACCAATCTGTAACCATTTAAGTGTAGCACATCCTGATTCTTACATGGTCATTTGTCTCTTTACTGGCCAAGACCCTTCTAGAGCTAAAAGTTTCCTGTCTCATCAGTGTGATGAGTGCATTCCTCATTCACTGCAATTCTGGCCCTCCAGTTATTGTTATTGTTCACTTCATTAGAAGATTAGCATAAGATTACCCCAAGAGGGAACAGGTCTAGATGAGGGAGGGCAATAATCTGAATATGGTGGGTTTCTACCTCAGGTTTCCAGATGTAACAGACTGACAAGAGTTTTGTAAAGCAGGGAGTGAAGCAAGTGTGGAAACTTCTCTGGGTGTGACCAACCACTTGAGCTGCTTTTTCTTCAGATGTGCCAGAGACAGACCTGTGCCACAAAGTCAGAGAGCTCCAAGTCTTGGTTTCCTCCTTCAGATTTAGTCACTTTGAGCAGTAGTAGGAGTGGTCAAATTAAGGATCCTCTTAGATGTCTTTAGGTATTTTTAAGTAGAGTTGGATTGGGGTTTTACTGAGAGTACAAACTTTATTAACCTCATATCTTTCTTTTTTTTTTCCTTTGTTATTTGACAGCACACTTAAAAGAGAGGCTGGATGAGTATATTAAGCAGTGGAATGGCCTTGTAAAGGTATTTCGAAATGAGAGGAGGGAAGGTTTAATCCAGGCTAGGAGCATTGGAGCCCAGAAGGCTAAACTTGGACAGGTAAGAGCCAGTTCACATACAAGTCTTTATTTTTATTTTTATTTTAATTATTATTGTTTGTTTGTTTGTTTGTTTGTTTGTTTAAGAGAAGATGTATTGGTGGTTCTTCATTCCAACAGACATGCAGAAACTTACTATTGTATTATTGATACTGTTTTAAAAAGAGGTTATTTTTACTCACATAAACTTCATTTCCCATTCATGCTCTGAAAGTATTTCAATGCAAATAAGCTTAATTAAATCATCATGACCTCATATACAGAAATATAAATGGCATTACTATTGTGGTTTTTTTTCTTTTGAAGGTTTTGGTTTACCTTGATGCCCATTGTGAAGTGGGAATTAATTGGTATGCGCCACTTATAGCTCCTATATCTAAGGACAGGTAATGTTCTCCTGTTATTTCCAACGTCTGGCCTTACAGGAAGAAAAAGTCACAGTAACAAATCTTCACTTTTCAAGCTACAGTCAATATGCTTTATATCTCTCTCAATATATTGCAATATTTGCTGTATAGTGATTTCATTATCTCCCAGCATAAAAGCTATATAAGGAGGAAGGAAAATAGGCAGATAAATCTCTGGATAGTTAATTTTAATAGATGTACTAAATACTTTGTTTAGTGTAGATTAAATATAAGAGAAATCCTGTCTTTTGCAGTGATCTGAGAGACTGTTACAGAAATGCTCTATTCTGGCTGAATAAGGAGCCTGATTAAACAACATAACTAAAATGTGATTTTTTTTTGTAGAGGAAAATTATTAGTAAGGGGTTTGATTTAATGGGGATTTAAAGCCCCTGTGATCTCGTATAACTTTCTCTTCCTTGGTCTTGCAACACAGTGTTGTTTCCTCTGAAGTGCACTGGATAGGACAGAAAATCTACATTTACACTAGTGAAAGCTAAGAGCTTATCATATTTACTGGCAGCTAAGATCTAATATGTATAGAAATGAAGGCAAATGATAACACTGTGAGAAGCCTGGCCCTCTGCAGGCTCTTCTTTTGCCTCCAGCAGTGCTTTATTAGAAGACCACTGTCAAGGAGCACCCATAAAGGAAAAAATACCAATAAACAAACTGATGTATTAGAATTTCAGAACTAACTTCTCTACTTTCAGAACTTCTAAAAAAAAAAACAACAAACCAAACATAAAAGACTAGCTCTTTCTTCCTCTAAAGAGGCATCATTTTTTTAGTAATGTATTTACAAATGGCTTTTCATGTCGACTGATGAATAATGAATGGTGTGAATTTCAGATTAGACAGATTACTCTTCTGAAATTGTATTTTGCTCTTTCTTTCCCTTCTATAAATGTTTCAGAACTACATGTACTGTGCCTCTAATAGATTACATAGATGGGAATGATTATTCCATTGAGCCACAGCAAGGTGGGGATGAAGATGGTTTTGCCAGAGGGGCCTGGGACTGGAGTTTGCTATGGAAACGAATTCCGTTAAGCCACAAGGAAAAGTCCAAACGAAAGCATAAAACTGAGCCTTATCGGTAAAGAGAAGCTGTTTAATACTGTGAATCCTGACCAACAATTGTCTAAACCCTTTCCTTTTTCCCTCCGCCCCTCCCCACCACCACCAACCAACTCCGGTCGGCGTGTGCCACGCGGGCCCTTGCACGCCCCTGCATCCTCCCCGCCGCCACCCGCAGAACCATATGCACTGTGCCGCTTATAGATGTCATAGATGGCAACACTTTTAAGATTGTGCCCCAAGGGGGTGGTGACGAAGATGGGTTTGCTAGAGGAGCGTGGGATTGGAGTATGCTTTGGAAGAGGGTTCCCCTGACCAAGCGGGAGAAGGAGAGCAGAAAGACAAAAACTGAACCGTATCGGTAATCACTAAATCACTTACCCCCTTTCTTCTGGTTGTTTTTTTTTTTCCCCTCAAAGTCAATACTGATTCACTAAATCTTACATGTGCTTCTAGCCTGAAAAATCTTCATATTCCTAACCACGCTTTGTCTAATCCGACTACTTGCTCCAAATACCTTTCCTGTCTTGTGCTGCCTCTCCATTCCTGCTCTTGTGTGGTCAGTAGGGTGCACTTTGGGACGATGGCAAAATCAAATACTGTATGGCTTTTGTTTCCAGGGAAAACTTTAGCTGTGACTTTAAAAAAAAATTAGTGTTAAAAACAACAGTGCCTATTTAATCATTTTATTTGAAGTAACAAGCATGCAGTATTTACAATAGCTGGTAATGCTTAAAATCCATAGCTTGCTGTCGTGGCTTGATGCATGCACACCGTTTGTAGATTATGCAAGTGCATCCAAAAAATCCTTTTTGTCCTGTTTCTCCCACTTGCTTCATCACATCTGACAAAGCAGCACACTGTTTTAAGAATCTTGGCTAGAGATTTTCTAAGGTCTTGGTATGTTTGGGGGTTTTAATTTAATACACATAAAATTAAAAGAAAAGAAAAAACACCACCGTATTTTCTGGGAAAACTCCATTGACTTTCACAGAAGTCTCACCTTTTTCTTACACTTTGTAAGGGTGTATGTTTTCTTCCTGGCAAACAGAAACTGGCTAGAAACCCTAGCTTAGAAACTAGGGTTTCTGGATGGCTTTTCAAGGCTGGGAGACTGTGGTTCTGCTGGTTTTTATTACTTTCCCCTTCACACTTAACTAATCGTGTTACTACATTTGAAAGCAATCTTCACATCTTCAGAATCTAATGTCTTCTATTACTTATATATATGATTTAAACATTGTAAGAACTGATGTTGGTAATTCCCTATCCTCACCCATGATTGTTCTCTGCTAAAATGGCAACACATGCAAGGAAGTTATGAAGCTTTGATCTATTTTGTATACAGTATAAATAATACCATTTTCTGACAAGGCTGTCCACATTGGAACTTTAATATTTGCTTAGAGGGGGATAAACTCTTCCAAACATCGCTGTTGTGCTCTCTGTTTACCATTCAAACAGGTCTTAAAACCCTTTAAACTGTTCCCAGAAACACAGAACACATGTTCTCAGAATGGTTTAAAGGATGACTTTATTTTTAGTAATACTTCCAGAGTTTCAATGCTTCCTTTTAAGAAGAGACATTCCCTGCATCTGTTTATGTCCAGGCTGCATGCGTTTTTTTGCCACAATACCAAGGCAAATAATACCAAGTAAAAGCCTTGCTGAAACCATAATTTATCTTTAAAAGAAAACAAACAAAACAACAACAAAAAAACCCCCAACACCTCAACAGCTTAAATCACAGAAACACTTTTTGCAATGTGAGAATTGCCCCAGGACTGAATCTTTCTTTCAGTCCTATGCTTACCTCTTCATATCCTATAAAATAAACTACTGAGCTTATGTGGATTTTACTGTGTTCCTTAACACACTCGACAGCCCTTTGGAGGCCAAGACTGAAACTTCAGCATCTGAGGCTTCTACGCCTGCCAAGTCTTTATGGTGCTGAGGAAAGCCACAGGGCTGTGCTGTGCAACGTGCTTCTCCCTGCTGTGCTCGCTGCCTTCCTACACTTTGAACCCCTGGGATGCAAAAGCAGAGGTAGAGGAAGATGCAGAAGGCAGACAAGGACATTTAGGAGTAACTCAGCATCTGATCAGGTGATTTGGGGAGAAACTAAACTGGTAACCAGCATATTCTACTCAGCTGATATACCCAGCAGCTGTCTTCTGTTGTTGCCCTGCAGGGTGGTATACTAAACCTTTGGGTTACTTTTTCTTGGGCAGTTCTCCTCCAGGGATTTATGTGCAGAAGGGAAATACATAATTGCTGTTAAAAGGAGTGCTACTAATTAAAAATCTAATGGAATGAAGAGACTGAACAGTGCTAGATGTGACCCATCTCTCAGTGATTTGATCATGCAGGAATATTTCACTTCACTTGGCTCATCAGAGTGATCTGCACCCTTGGATCCTCCTTAATTCAGTGGTGCAGATCACCTTAAGCCACAGATTATTCACTTTTTCTTACTTACCAGCTTTTTTTTTTCCTTAAAAAAATATAATTAAATTTCCAACTTACTAAGGGCTTCAGCTTGCATCCATTAGTTTTTAAAACATTTTTATTGATCCTCAAGTGAAAAATGCTAGGTATGTGCACTGGAAATGGCTTGACATATCCTACTCACTACTTCATCTTGAGCAACCTACCAAAGAAACGTGGTTAGAACCAGTCTGCAAAAATGCTCTAATCCACATGTCTATTTGGCACAGTGATGTTTGCTAATTGAACCTTGACATACATGGAGGCATTTACCAAGCCAAATAAATAAGTTAAATAAAACTAAACTAAAAATGGAAACCTTGTACAACTTGATCCAGACCCTCTTAAAAATTTCACTGAGTATAATGAGAAGTGTTTCATATGACAGTGGCAGAAAAAGAGCTGGGGGGAGAAGATAGACAGGTATTATTTAGCTGGAAAAGCTATGGTGCTTGTTTAACATACAGTAAGTTCCAATGTGGCAGCTGCTCAGAATAGAAACGTAAGTCTGCTATGCAGTCTCATCTGTTGTCTCAAAAACTTGGAACCACATTCAAGAGAGAAATGTCTCCTCATACTGATTCTCACCTTTTTTTATTTTAATAGAAGCATGCTGGCTGAATGGATAATTCCAACAAAAATTTTGTATAATTAATTTTTTAAAGAGAAACAACCAAAAATGAGGACATAATCAAAACTGTGACTTCACTTGGGATTATTATACAGGTGTCACTTCATAAAATTGCTGGAAGCTGATGATAAAGCTTTATGATTTTTCTGTGTATTGCCATTTGTCTATAGTATCTATTAGCAATGAATTGCTTTCTGAATCAATGCTATATCCAAGTGTTACCATATCCTTTTGGCAGAAGGAGTTACACATCTTCTTCTTTCAGGTCTCCTGCAATGGCTGGTGGATTGTTTGCCATTGAACGTGATTTCTTCTTTGAACTGGGTCTCTATGATCCAGGGCTTCAAATTTGGGGTGGTGAAAATTTTGAAATTTCTTACAAGGTAACTCAAAAAAAAACCAAACTAATTCACCTGAGTAGATTTTTTTGTTGTTGTTTTCCTGTGCATACTGTTTAGAGTTCAGACAAACCTACCTCTGTTTTTGCACCACCTCTGCCTCATGATCTTGTGAGGAGATCTCGGGGCAGAATGTGTCCCCTCAATTTTTCTTTGTGTTCAGAGAGGAGGCCTAGAGCTGAAACTGAATGCTGGGATTTTGTTCATGTTTGGGATCATGCACACCCCTAAACAATCTGATCTGAAAGCAGGATCATGAGTGATGGAGGAGAAATGAGTGCTCTCATGGGGACTATAGAAAAATGTTTCTTAATGAAAGTGATAATAGAGAAAAAGCAGCACTCCATTTATGTACACATAGATGCCTGTAAAGCATATCATACTGCAACAAAAAGGAACCTGCCCTGTTTTTCTCCTCCCTACCATTTCCATGGGTGGAAAATGATCTTGTACACTTCTCAAAATTTCAAGAACTTCTGCACAACAGAAGTCTTCATGATTGAAATGCTAACGGCATATCTTGTAATCACTCAGAAGATTTTATTTTCACTCCTAGGCATTTGCATGCTCTCCAGCTAGCAGCAAATGTAAGATGATCATCATTAGCTTCTTGTAGCTTCAGTATTCATCACGATGTAAGTGGCAGACAGCAGGAATCTGTCCCCATTAACAAACCAAAGTGGAGACTTCTAACATCCTCAGCAGCAACCTGTGAAACTGTAGCTGAATTTTACTACTAGTACATCCAGAGCTCCCCTAGCTACTCTAGCTCCTCACAATCTTGAGGAAAGCTCCCAGAGCACTTGCTCAGCTGTAAATCCATATGCAAAAGGCAGTTACTGAGGATGTTACAGGGTCTTTATCCTTATAATTCTCCATCTTGCTTAGAGCTAAATCGTGATTGGAATGACAGAGAGTAGTTTTGTAATTGAAGTGATGATTATGGAGAGACCTCAAAATTGGTTTGATGTAGATCACAGCCAGTCTTCAGAAGAATCTAAATAACATTTATCAGTCTTGCATGCTGACTCCTAGATGGCATGTAAAATGGCCTTGCATAGCTGAGGGTTGGGTTTTTTTCTCATGAAACTTAAGAAAATTAATATAATGATGCATTGAAGGAAGTAAAACTATTCTGCCCATCTTTCCTAATTCTGTCAAGTCATATTTTTAATATGGAATTTGGACTAATTTGGAACATCTTAGAAGTAAGCTTCAATTTAGATTTGATGCTATGAAGTTTTCAAAACTATGAGCAACTAAATTCAGATTTAAGTATCTTTTCCTCTTAAATGGATTATCTCAGGGATGTGTGGGAGTGAATTCCAGAATGGAATATTTTACCCATTTTTTATTTTCAGCTACTGAGTTAAAATATGTTTGTGCTTGGAACATTGAGTTACAAAATCCATCTTTATCTCCTACTAGTCTTTACTAAGAAAAACTTAAATGTGATGGGCATCTAACCAAAAACTCATCTTAGTGGTGATATATGAATTGCATTAACAAAATCAAAGTACCTCTGTCATAAGAATTGTGTAGTTCAAGTTTTTGTGAACTCGTTCATTACTGCTGTTTTAAAATAGCAATAAAATGGCAAGCTTTTTTTAAAGTTTTAAGAGTAATTTCATGGCTGAATTGGAGATACACTCAATATGGCCTTTCATTGTGTTTATGTTTACATCTGAAATGAAAATACTTATATATGTCACACATTTTGTATAGTAAGAAATTGAGTTGATGTTTCTTCCATAATTTATTACCTTTTTGTCTTAAATTCTTGTGCATATATATTAATAATACCTTTGCTTTAACTTGTAGATCTGGCAGTGTGGGGGAAAACTGTTGTTTGTCCCCTGTTCTCGTGTTGGACACATCTATCGTCTCCAGGGTTGGCAAGGAAATCCTCCCCCTGTGTATGTTGGGTCTTCTCCTACATTAAAGGTACTGTTTTGCCACAGCCATGAAGGTTTTTTATTTTAGGTAGCAGTTTGAGATAAATCTATTTAAACTAATCAGTATTTAAATTAATCAGTAGCCATTTAGCACACAAAACTGTCCAGTGTCTGAAGCAAAGATGGTCATCTCCACAGGATGGAAATCTTTGTGCTAATCCCACTGTTATTAAAAGTAGAGATTTCTGGAGCTCATCTTCTTGCTCCACTCTTCCCCATCTTTGAGGTACAAATCCCACTTGCTATTACTTACTCAGCACCCCACGGTGCTCAACTGAAGTATGAACAACTCTAGTACCTACAGCACACTACTGGAGATGATGACTGTGGGTTTAAATTCCCCCTTTAGCTTGGTGGGGTGTGATCCTAGGCTGTCAGCTAATGCTGTAATCTGGATGTCTCAGAGCTTTGTACAATTGCATTTTTCAGGAAGCAGTGAATGACACCTGGGAAAATGGCAGGCTCTGCACTTCATTTTAAAGTTGCTCTCTCCTCAGGAAACTTGCAGGTTCAGAAGTGTTGCTCAAGCCATGATATTAAAAGTAGGCAGCAGCTCAAGAAAAGAGTGAGCCAGCTTTCTGTATCTAAAAAAACATTTCAAATTCAGAAAAACTGATTCATATAAATTTACATCTGCTATCAGGAAGAGTGACAACCCTCCTCTTAAGATTTCCTATTGCCTAGTGTAAGCTTTCTCTGATGCAGCGTTCTGTCAGTGATAAATCCCATTCCCAAAGACTCAGTTATTTGTAAATTACAATCCTAGAGCCATTTTCCTTGATGTTACCTGTGATGATGACCACTGGTAGGATTACAGAGTAGGGCCTGAGCCAAGGTAGCAGTTGGTTCTGTTGAAAAGGGACATTCCCTTTTTCACCTAAATTAATGGTAGAAAACAAACTTGGCACTAAAAAAAAACCAAAAAGGACCTCTATTAGTAACACAAATCACTTAACAGTTTGATCAAATAAGGGAGGGTACAGGAAAACAGGCATAGCTGGGAGCAATGGGAGACAGGGTAGCAAATGCTATTTACTCAGTGCAGATGAGATGTTTATTTGCCTTGTCTGGGGTTATAAAAGCTGTTTCACTCTTTGTAAAGTATTTATTCAAAAGTATTTACTGCATATCTGAACACCTTATATGAGTCTTCTCATCTGCTGGCTGAATACAACAAAACACTGCCAAGTGTTTTTTTATAAATATTATTTTTTAATATTTTTTTAACTATTAAGTTGCTTCTCTGTACAAGGCAGGGTGCAGGAATGCCTTTCTCCCCCTTTGAGCACCCACCTATTCCCATAGCATATGTGCTTTTCTTTATAGCTTTGTGCTACAAAAATGGTACAAACTGAGATGTGCATTTAGAACGTGCAGGTAATACATAGATAAGAGCCATCAAAGAGATGGAGAAGGAAGATGTGAGGAAGAGGGTTGATCACCAGGCAAGTTAGCATTTTTTTCTCCTTCTCCAAGCAGCAATAAACTCCTTTACTTATGAAAATAAAATCTCCTTGGTGTGTCATAGCTGACCCATTTAAGATGTAATTTTTTCACCCTTAGTGGAATGAATATCATTCTCTGTGAAGAAACTGTAGAAGGTGAATAAAAAGTCTAAATTGCAGTTCTGGTACCCAGCAAATGATTGGAACATTTTATTCTACCCGTAACTGAAGAGCCTTTATTTTCAAATAAGCATTCTCTAAACTTAGAGAGTTAAGCAAGCCAATTAATTTTGCTGGCTTCAGTCCTAAACTGTCATTTGAAAATAATATGTGTGTCTTGCATAACCTGGTGAAGGTGACAAATTATTAGTGCTGCATAATAATCTCACTGCATAATAATTTCACACTGTCACTTTATAAGGAGAAGAAATCCTTAAATTTCTGGGGTTAAAGTGCAGTTGCATCTGACTCATTGTGTGTGTACTTTGAGGTCACAGCAACGTTGTTGTTCTCCACAGAACTATGTCAGAGTTGTGGAAGTGTGGTGGGATGAATACAAGGATTACTTTTATGCCAGTAGGCCAGAGACAAAAGCTCTACCCTATGGAGATATCTCTGAGCTGAAAAAATTCCGTGAGGATCACAACTGCAAAAGTTTCAAGTGGTTTATGGAAGAAATAGCATATGATATAACTTCATATTATCCCTTGCCATCTAAAAATGTAGACTGGGGAGAGGTAAGTACTTCTTAAAAGATTATTATTAATATTGAGAACTCCAAAATGAAGCAGTTGTTACTTGGCATCAGTCTGAGAACAGACTCTCTGATTACTGCTATACTAAAGATTATGACACTAGCCAGAGAACTATATAGATATAACCCTAGGAATAAAACTTTTATATATACTGTAAGAGGTGCAATTTTTAAATTAGCTCTGCAGGTCCTTGAAGGATGACTTTATTTTTTATTTTATTTCCAGCCCTGTCTTCAGCTATGTGTAAAGCTCTTTTTTCCATAATTGGAATGTAAAGGTTTTTAAAAGAAAAAATAGGAATCCTGTGTGTGTAGGAGTATTAGTGAAGATTAATAGGTGAATGGATCATGAAATCCAGGTGGAGTACATTCTGCCTGCATCTGCTAGCCTGGAATGTGCTCATACAGTTACCACCTCAGTAAATCCCTTAACCACATGTCATAATCTCAAATGATTCCTTAACCATGATTTCCTGCATTAGCATATATGAGTGTGATTTTGCTAGGTTAAGAATGCAATTACAAATTTGGTATTTCCATGTGGTTGACAGAGAGACAGAATGTCAGCAGGTGATGCAGGACACTTCACTGAACCCTACCTGTTTTATTCTGGCATTTAGTCCACACCCTGAGGAGCAATTACTGCATGTCTTCTGTGTGCTTTCAGATTTAATATTTTTTCCTTTTCAGTTGTTCCAGCCTTTACCCTGTCTCTCCTATTAATTTTGCTTTTGCATATTGTGGAGGCAAAACTAGAAAATGCTCTTGCTAGCAGAGGAGGACACCTGTGTCCCACCAAATTTAACAGCCCATTGTTGTAACTTTGAAAGAACAGTGGAAAGTGCAGATCTCTCAGATCTCTGCTGTTTCCTAGGGCCAAAAAAAGAAGTGTCATCTCTGAGGAATTAGTTTCACAGATTGTGTTTTGGGAAGGGGTACAAATGGTCTTGTATCTGAAGAATCAGGTGAATAATGCCACCTTTATTTCTTACTTACACCTAGCAAGGCATCCTTTACTATACTGGCCTTAGAGCTTCTGTGAATTCACATAAAGGGTTAAGGCAGCCCATTATAGTGAAGTGTCTGAAGAGAATAAAATAATAAAGACCACCTTGTGAGAGATCATCCCTGATAAAAGCAAGTGGCTCTAGTGAAGCAGCAAGAAAGTCAGAAATTCAGAGGCTTCTCTGAAGTTTTCTCCAACTCTTCAGTGGTTGCTACTTATCCTACATCTGAGAAATTCCCTCTCCACTCCCCTCCTCCTCCCTTCCCCCTCCCTCATTTATAACACCACACTAATTGAATTTCCAAACTGGGAGGAATGAAATGTGGGGTTCATCTGTGTGTGATCTTCCCTAACACTCTCACTGCAAGTCAGGTCTCAGCTTAGTCCTCCAGAATTTCTTCTACCATCACAAGGAAGAAAGAGACTCTGGCAAACAAAATAGGTCTGGAAAGAACATTACTTGTGTCATAAAATCTTTGTAAAGATGTTTATTGGCACTTCTGAGAAGGGAATGGGGTAACAGGCAGTTGAGACAAGCTTTCTGACAGGACTTTCATTCTTCATCCCTGTGCCTGCCCCTTGCCCCTCATCACTTTTATCTATTTTTTTGTTTGGTTTGTGGGGTGGGGTTTTTTTTGGTTGGTTTTTGTTTTGTTATGTTTGTGTAACTGCTGCTACAGAAGGTACGACTGAGTAAGCCAGGTCAGTGGGCAGTGCCTGGCTGCAGTTAGTAGCTACCATGCCTAACTTCTCTGCATCCCATTTCTCTCAGCCACAAGATGAGAGCAGCTTAGCTGAGCTTCTGCTTTATTGATGAAGACCTGAGAGACTGAACATGCTTTGATAGGAGACTGAATAAATTAAAATAGTTGAAAGTCCTACATTTCAGTGCCACTAATTTGGAAGTGAGCTTTGCAACTCCAGCTTTATCAGTGTACTCTAATTCACATAAGAGTCTGCAAATTTGCATGGACAGCTTGAAGTTCCATCTCCCAGGACAAGTAACATCAGTAATTATATTTCATACACAGGTTTGTCCTATATATCTTTGTCAGGTATCTGTTTCTGGTTTGAAAGATAAGTAGAAATTTTCTGGAAAACTCCTTTGCATGTATTTTTATCTTGAGACTAACATAGTGTGCAAAAACCTCTTTTCTAGATCAGAGGCTTTGAAACTGCTTACTGCATTGATAGCATGGGGCATACCAATGGTGGCTTTGTTGAGCTTGGGCCCTGCCACCGAATGGGAGGAAATCAGGTAAGGAGCAGAATCACTTGTGGGTGATAACAGGCCTGTTTTCTGTTAAGCCTGTGTGTACAGTCACTTAGGTGCCAACTAAAAAGATCAGAGTTAGGGATTTTCCATAAGCAAACTGACATGGCTAAAATGTGGGAATCTGAAAACGTAATTTCAACCAGAAATGGCACAAAATGGAAGGCAAATTCATAATATCTTCTTCAGTAAAGCAGGTACATGAGGAAACAAGAACTGTGTCTTAAAGGAACTGTATCACTGCATTAGAATAACTAGCTTTTAGCATTGCTGCTGAATCATCATTTATCTTCACTTAATAATTAATCCTTCAGGAAACAACCCCCTTTTATTTCACAAAGTTGTTTTGCTCTGATGAAAGTATAAAATACTTTTGTGCAGTAACTCATCTTGCACCACAGGAGATGAGATTGAATACGAATTTCTTTCTGCTTCATTTACAAATTAATGGGCAAAACATAATTACTAATATGTGGTTGCAATCCGAGCTGCTGGCATGTTTGACCTATGTCATTCAGAGTGGAAAAGACCCTTGGGATCATCAATTCCAACCATTAACCCAAAGTTCACCCAAAGTTGGGTTAGCTCTTAGTAACCCTTGACATACCTTTTTTTTTTCCTATATTTAATGAAAAAAATTCCCTAAACTACTTTGCATGTGTTACCTCCAAAAGCCATGTAGCACTTATTCCATAAGAAGTATCTAGGATAATCTTTTTGTATCTGGATGCATTAGTTTGGCATTTTACCCATGGAGGAAATCAAAGTTTAAGTGTCTTCACATGAAACTTGTGTTGAGCAACAGGGAATTTCTACCAGACCTTTAAAAAAGATAGAGGCATCAAATTGTACATATGCTTTTAATCAGACACTTTCAGAAATTTCCCAGATAGGGGTCCCTTTATCACTTTTATGCTGCTAATTTATTCTCTTAGCCTTCTGCATCCTTACAGGGAAGCCATCAATGACTTGAGTGTCCAGATACTAAAAGTGCATTGCATCCTGTGAAATAAAACCCCCTCCTGAAATATAGGTGTAATAACACCAGAGGATGTTCTGCATTATGCAGTTTTGTTGCTATTTTCAGTGTTTCTAAAATACTTGTTATTTTGAGTCAACTGTTAAAAAAGATGATGCTTTTTTTTTTTCCCCTGTTAGCTTTTCCGAATCAATGAAGCTAATCAGCTCATGCAGTATGATCAGTGCTTAACTAAAGGACCAGATGGATCCAAAATTATGATTACACACTGTAATCAGAATGAATACAAGGACTGGCAATACTTCAAGGTATGCAAAAGATACATACCAGAAAATTAATTACAATTTGCATCCTGGTTTTTTGGCTTTTTTGTTGTTTGGGGAGTTTTTTTACCTTATAAAAATTATTTCTGTATATCTGAAAATAATCACTGACAAGGTGAACTAAACCAAATAGAGCAGATTGTTAACTGTACAGTCTCAAAAAGTGGGTCTAGATCAGGTTGCTCAGAACATCATCCAGCTTGGCCTTAAAAACTTAAAAGGAGGGGGTTTCCACCACCTCTCTGGCAACCTGTGCCAGTGTCTCACCACCTTCATGGGGAAGAAATTCTTCATGATGTCTCATCTGAATTGAACCATCTCTGGTTTTAATCTGTTCCCTCCAGTCCTGTCACTACCTGACAGCCTAAAAAGTCCCTCCCCAGCTTTCTTGTTGGCCCAAATGCTGCGATGCATTTAGCACCTAGAGTCAACACTAGATCTAATTTGGGGAGTTCTAAACTGAACCATTCCTCTGTTCAAGACAGATCTTTTAAGCCTACGTAGGAATAGGTAAACACAGTGTTACTCTGCCTTTTTGTGTTGTCATTGCCTTCTTTCTGTATTTCTTTTTCTTGTTCATTAGCTGTTCTCCAATAACGTGCTCTGTTGTGAATTCTGGGTGTGGTGCCATTATAATGCTATTGCAAAATCTTTGCATTTTTAATAAAGACTTGGAATGTTGGCTGATAGGCATGTGAGGGCTGCTACAGCCTATTTAGTCACTGCTTCTGTAAGTCCTCTATTAATGCTAGTTTTGAAAGTGTTCTTGCAAAAAATGTCTTAAGGTTGTATTTCTGTCTCTTAAAAATGAGACTGGATAATCTTAAGGGTGATGTTATCTCTGGAAGCAGACACACATAACTTGGTTTGTGTCTAAGAAAAAATCTTCTGTGTTGATTTTTCTTCAGTCTATCTAGCATGCTGCATACTTATACATTAGTTAGCTAGTTATCTGGATTGTCTGTGTCTGAAAGATGTGTAGGCACCATTGAGTGCAGTGAAATCTATTTGTTATCCTTTGGTCTCTAAACTTCTGATATTTGCATAGAGCTAGAAAATGCCAAGCACCATCATGCCATTTCCACCCAGCTTTCTTGTGCCATATGGACAAGAATTTAAAACTCAGTAAGCAGTGTTTCAGTGCCTGTCAACTTCTGCTTTAATACTAGAATAATATATAGCCCTTGTTAAGTCTCCAGCCATTCTAGTGTGTCCTAGCATGCTACTTGGCTCCTCTCTAAGCATTTCTTCTATGCAAGAAGTTCCATTTTCTCCACAGTGGTACCAAGTTGTGTGGTTGTTTGCTTATTATTACAAGTTCTAGGGAAGCCCAGTAGGCACGATCTGGGCTGTAGAACAAAATACTGACTGGCTTCCAGAAGAAAAAACAAAGCAAAACAACAAAACCAGGGTGGTGAGTGAAGGGACCACCAAGGGTGTGTAACCAAGCAAATACTAGAAATCTGGCATTCTCTGGCTGTGCAGTACAGAGGGTATGACAGTTTCTCCTGATGAGGAGGGTGTAAGGAATGAAAATCTTCTGAACTGCTGAAAAATGCTGGGCCTCATGTAAATGGAAGCTGCCAGGAGATCTTATCTGGTTGGTGGGCTGGTTGTTTCTGGGATGAGCAGTCGTGTGCCAGTTTGGTGAGTTTACCATCTGTGCTGTGTGAGCGCTGAGCAGTAGCAGGGCTTTGGTGTCTGTAGGGAAACATCCAGAGCAGGGCTGCTGGTGCTCTTGCCTATTGCTCTCATTCAGACATCTGTTTACCTCCCCAAGTAGAGGACCTCCGTGTCTCACTGTGCAGCAGGAGCAGGTGTTGAGCTGAGCCAACATTCAGGAGCCATGCTGAGATGGAACCAGGCAGTGAGGCAGGGCCAGGCTGGCACGGGAGAGGAGCCACTGGCCTCTCAGCAAATGCCTGAGACTTGGGCACGGCAGCAAGGGGGTGTGGAAGGAGCCAAACGTGGCGAGTCTCAGCCTGAACGTGCTCTGCATAATAGGTCTGCAGTTACTTAAGCAGCTTCTGCTGCTCCAGAGGCCAGGCTTGTCACAGAATCAGAATAATCATGGTTAAAAAGGACCTCCTGGATCACCGAGTCAGACCACACTCACAAGAACAAAAAACACTTAAGTACCCAACCATTAGAAAAAACCTCAAACAAACAAAAAAGCACCAAAAAAACCCAAAACAAAACAAAACAAACACCACACAAGCCCCCTCCATCTCTCTAGGCAGCCTGTTCCACCATGCTGTCAATAAATTATTTCTTCCTAGTATCTGACCTAAACCTCCCCTGATGCAATTCAGGCTGGAAGCATTGTAGACTCAGTTTTGGTCATTTGCTTAGTTTGTTGTCCAAGAGGAATGGGAGATGTCCCAAGTGGAGCTACACATATCAAACATTTCATGAGATGAAGGCTGTAATAGTTTAGGTGTAATAAATATGAGTATAGAACTGATCTGTTCTGGAACCTTGCAACCTGGTTTTGTAAATAGCTATATTGCAGTTGTGAAGAAAATGTTTAATAAATAACTAACTAACCAAACCAACACATGTTCCTGATGATTGTGTTTTCCAGAATCTGCACAGATTTACTCACATTCCATCAGGGAAGTGCTTGGATCGCTCCGAAGTCCTCCACCAAGTTTTCATGTCAGAGTGTGACTCCAGTAAAGCAACACAGAAATGGGAAATGAACAACATCCTCAGCGTGTAGACAGACAAAACCTACCTACTGACACATTCATTTGTACAGGACTGAAAATAGCCTGGAAACTGCTGCAATTATTAAGTTTGTACAGCTGCCAGCCTCCTGGCTGGGATGAAGGACATAGAATGAACTGTGATTATTACAATAACATTATCATCCGCAGTTAATGTTTACAAAACTGCTTTACCTTAAACTCTGTAGATGTTTACATCTTTTTGTTTTAAGATGTTGGTAAATTAATGTGCTGTTAGCTGTGTTTCCTAGGAACATAGTTAAAAGCGTTGTCTTCTTTGGGATTACACTCAGGGGTCTGAAGGCAGTTTTTTTACACACACTTGAAAAGGTTGGAGTAACCAGATTTTCATAGAACTTGGTGATTATCAACCTGTTGTATATTTTTATTTAATTTTACATCTTACTAAGCACTGCCACAGGTTCTTAGCCAGGGTGGCCTTCTCTCACAGTCATGCTGCTTTTTTGGAAGGTGAATTTCAACATATTTAGTGCCTCTTTCATTTCTCTCTTTCACAAGAAAAGCATTTGTTGGAAATTACAATGGATTTTTCTGAGCTGTCACCAGGGGTAGAAACCAACCGTGCCACCCCATGTAATTATTGTGTTACTGAGGACAAAGTTCTGTTGCCATTTTGGCTGCTCTACTTCAACTGGAAGCTTTGGATGGTGCAAGAAAGAGCTTAGTGTTGAGTTCAGTGCTAACGTGGTACATTGTGATGGGAAGAAGCACCCTCATGATTCCAGTTGAGAATTTATAAGCACTAACTTGCTTGTTTAAACCATGCCTTACATTAAAATAAAATAATAGCTGCACAATTATGTAAAACTTAGAAAGAATCCAATGCTTCATTTATATTGTCATTTTAAATGGAAATCATTTAAAGGTGGACTAAAACTTTTATTTAGGAAAAAACATTCAGTTTCTTAACCCATCTACTTAATTCTTTACAAGGACATCTGTCAGCTAGTTTGGATGCCAGATAAAGATTTTAAAAGATAAATTGAAATCCTGAAACCACATTTATGCATACTAATTTTTTTCCTTTTGTCACAGGAAACTTCTCCTGAGGGATTACAAACACAAAATACAACCACTTGGTGCTATAGCATTCAGAATAGAACGTGGAGAAGTTCCTCAATGTTCTGGAAAGGAGCTGATGTGAACTCCCTAAGGAGTATAAATACTTTGAGCAGAGGAGTGGAGGAGAAATGACTTTTTTGTGACTGTTAAATGTTGACATCAGTGTACTGATTTCATAGGAGTTATGCCTATAACGTGTCACACTATTAAATATGATTAAATACTTCCCTGAAGTCTAGAATAGCATTGCATGCAGCTTCCATTGATGTTAGCAAGGGTTAGCTATCACATTTGGTGACAGAATTTGATCTTTATAGGGCTGTCTGCACTGATCTGTTTGTTTGGGATCTTTCCTAGTTTCTTTAAACTTCTCATCTGTCCTTTCAGAGCTATGAAAAATAGAAAATAAAGGAGGGAGGAACTGGAAGAAAAGGAGAATAAGGGTGTGTGTCGGTACATGTTCCTTGTGTGTATGGAAACTGACTCCATTTTTGTGTGTTGGGTGGATTAATTTAATCATATGACTATGCATAAGAGGAAGAATGGTGGCACAGAAGCTGTGCAGGTATGCATTTGAAATGGGTATTTTGTGCAATTCATTGAAAGCTGATGCTGGTTGTGAATATGAACGTGTAAGTGAGACTGAAACTTTACATGAGACATAAGAAGCTGTTGCTGTAATAAATTTTTCCTACTATAGCCGGCTTAGAAAAAAAAATAATTCCCATATTCTTGCTTTGTAAGTTGATGATAATATCACTATGCATTTCTACATATTTTATAAATTTGATTTATGCAGATTTTGATACACTGTATGTTTCTGTAGAAATTGTATAAATCTTGAAAAAAAAATTTATTAGGGATAAATCTGGGAAGCCTCTGTATATCTTACTTATAGGTTGCTTCTTTTTTAGGTGAAGTAAATAAAATATTTGAATTTTTGGGTTTACTATACTTTTACAGAGTAAAAATGGATTATCTTTAAAGAAACCCCATATCTCAATCTAGATAACTTCAGTGCTACAATACTAAAAATATATTAAAAGTGTTTTATTTTGCTTTTTATCTAGGTACCTTTTGTCACATCTGTGGGGACTTAAGTTGATTTCTTTTTCCAGTGAAATGAAAAATGCAGTTTAGACTGAGTTGCCACATGGATGCATACAGATTTTTGTATCACCTGTCCTGATCTAATGAGGTAGATTTAATATGCTCATAGAAAATTAACTTGATAGTGGTTTCTGAAGAAGGACTGGTTGGTAGAAATAGCAGTGCCAGTTCACATAGGGGATACCCTACAGAATCAGGGATTGATAGGAGGATCTTTCTTCCTCACCAGAGATCCTAGCACTAGGAGGACTAACAGCACTCTTTGGGCAGTGACAAAACCATTGTCCCCATTGATGGCATCCTAGAATCAATCTATTCTCTTTCCCTAATGCCAGTCAACCTCCTTTACTGCTGTCTGCTGCTTCCATACCACCTGCCTCCAAATTGCAGTCCCTGAAGCCAAAAGTTAACAACTTAACTGCTCTGATACTAGACCAAGAAGCCTATTACACTATACCAGGTATGTAAAAATTGCATGCTTGTCTCTGATCTGTGAGATTTCTCAGAAGCAAGGAAAAAAAGCATATTGCTGCCTATAAAACCACAAAAAAGGCATTGGCAGAATTTGCTGTATATCAAGCACAATTTTCCCTTTAGGCTAAAAAAGATCAATTTGTGCAAGTTCCATGGAGGCAGGGAGAAGGGACTTCAGAACATGCAGAAGAAATTACACCATTGAACACAAACTATATTTTTGCAAAAGCATTTATTGCTTGATCCCTGCTGGTGAGCTTAGTTGTAATAGATGAAAGGAAACAACTCGGGGGGGGGAAAACAGATTAGCAGTGTTTCTGGGTCTGGTGGTTGTCCTTGCTATAAAAGGCATGGGAATACTAAGTCTTGCTGTGTTCTGAAACCTTACCTGGCTTACAATTACGAGAGTAGTACTTGACAAGTGGTCACCTTCCAGGGTAGGATTTTCTTTCTGGGAACATCAGAAGTGGTTGCCAGCATTCAGGCCTCAGGTTGTTGATTTGACTTACCCTTCAGGCCTCTGAACAGTAAGTTGTGTAGCACTTTGGCCCTCCTTTTGCTGTGGGGAGCCTGTACATGTCTCACAGCTGCCATGAGTGTGCACACTGGTGTGTGCCCCTTGCTCACCACACCTTCCACTGCTTCACTAGCATGGAGCACAGCAGAAGTGGGAAGAATGATTTGTGTGGATTACATGGCTCAGCAACCCAGTTAATGGTTAGTAACCTTTGTTTTTCAAAGCTTAAAAGCATAGTACATTCTTGACAATAAGGAACAAATACTGTATTCTCCATTACCATGTCACATGGACTCTGGTAAAATAAAAATTAAGCTGTCTGCACAACCCCTGAGGTATGTGGTGCACTGCTCTGTGGCTGTTCTGAACAAGAACATGGAGGCTCTTCAGCAAGATAGTGTCATAGCTTATGGTATGAGGGGTCTTAACTGACTGATGCAAAATGCATGTTCCTTCAGTTAACAGGTTGATGAAGGTGACAAGGATCAAAGCTTGTAAACAAGTGTTAGAGCTGTTCAAACACCAAGACAAAAAGGTATGTTTGCATGCTAGATCCCTTCTCACTAATAGACTTCACTGAAGTGTGATTGCATTAGGGACAAGAACCATGCCCCTTCCAATGAGGAGCATAAGTAAAGCAGGGGGCTGAGGCCTAGGTGATCCCATAGGGCTCATGAATGCAATCACTTGGCGTGAAAGCAGAACTGTACCCAGAGAGCTGCCGTTCAGAGCAGTGTTTCTTGGGCAAGAGCAATGCCTCCTGCACAAGAAAGGAGCAGAATGGTGGGAGAAGCAGTGTAGCACTAACTTCTGTTAAAAAGCAAATGAAATAAACTCTTCATGCCTGAGATGTGCAGGATATGGCAAAAGCAGCTCTCTGGCTGAGCATCCCAGGGGTCCTGAAAAGAGAAGGGAAAATCAGTGGAGAGGTGATGCTTTACTTTCCTGGAAAGGGCTGCTGGTGGCAGTGTGTGTCAGTTGAGAAAGCAGTGTGCTCAGGCAGTTGTTAAAGCACAGCCTTCAAATGAAGAAGTCCTGCTAGAAGTAGGCTTTCTCAATTATGTGAAGGCACTAGAGTGGAAATAGACATTAAAATACAGCTTATTCCCTTGAAATTTGTGGAAGAAAAATTATCTATGCCAGTACATTTTATGTGGGGTGGGATCTTTGAGTGTAAAGTCTCTGGATTTTCTCTGTGTAGGTGCATGTTCTCTGCATTAGGCTTGTCACAAGATCGGTGCTTTTGGATAACAACAGCTGGGCCAGAGCCATGAAGAGTGGTATCTGCATTTCTGAGGGCTGTTGGGTGAAAATATGCCCTCGCCAGATCTGCTTCCACACAGCCAAGGATCTCATCCTTCCGAGAATGGACTGAGTCAGGAGACTTTAAGCCCTGCCTGGCAATAGATGCCTTGCTAGCCTTAGCCTGAAGGATTGACTACACCCCCTAGCCAGAGTCCTTAGGGCCATCACAGTTGCCCAACAGGCAGTTATTTTCATTGCAATTTTACATGTTTGTTTTTGGGTTTGGTTTTAGTGTTTTGTTGTTTGTTTTTTTTAATTTTATTTCTGAGGCAGTGGAAACAATGAACAAAAGTAGAAGTGGATGAAAGTAGAAGCTTTCTGGAGGGGTCTTGGGAGTTCATAAGGAGGGAGATTTGGGAAGACAAAAACACACGCATCTCTGGAAGTGCTTCTAGTCATGATGCTCTTTCAATTGCACTGAGGAATGGCCCGAAGTCCTACCTGTCTTGAAGATGCCAAGGAATCTCTAATCTCTAAGAGCTAATCCACCTGGTGATGAAGGAAAAGCCAGCTATTTGAAGGTAAGATGTCTGGGGTGTTGCTGAGGAAAACAATTCTGTAACTAGAGTGGGGTCTGGTTACTACTGATATGAAAGCTCTTGGGATTAAAGTAATGTTGAACTACACCATTCTCGGGGTGAGGGGTTTGTTTGTGGGTTTTTTTCTCCCCCATTATCTTCTGTGTGGTGATTATGAGAGGAATGGAGCCTGTGCTCCAGAAATAGCAGGATGCTTTGTCTCTGATGGACAAAATTTAAAAGTATTTTATGTGGTCAGGGAGCACAAGGTAGAGTGAAAGGACAGCCAGGGAGACTTTTCCCTGCTTCTGGCAATATACAACTCAAGTGCTTTCTGAGCTAGAGATAGTATTCTCTGTTTAACAGTCCAACTGCTGTTTTAATCTAGGCAGACATTGGACATTGATCACATCTGGTCATGCAGAAGGTTTTAAGGTTTCTGAATCAGAAAGTCATACTGGCTCTGTAATTCACTCCTGAGACAAATCACTGAGGTACTCAGGAGAATTAGGAAGGCTTGTTAAAGGTCTTCATTCCCGAAGGAGTAGTTATTAGTGCTGGGTCCAGCCAGACAGGAGGTGGCTTCAAGGTGGTAGCACTGACAGCAACATCATCACAGCACATTTTTCAAAGGGAAGGCTTTTGTCTTGTCCACACAAAAATCATGCTTTTAGCTCTGCTTGAGAACTGATCTGTGGGTACAAACTTTACCATTAGATGTTTGGGCCAGGAATGACTGAGAATAGTCACAGAATCATAGCAATATCTGGGTTGAAAGGGAGTTCCAGAGCTCATCTAGTCCAGCCCCCGTGCTGAGAGCAGGGACATCTGCAACTAGAGCAGGGTGCTCAGAGCCTCCTCAAGCCCCACTGGAATGTCTCCAGGGACGGGGCCTCAACCACCTCCCAGGGCAACCTGTTCCAGTCTCCACCACTCTCATAGTAAAGAACTTATTTCTAATCTAAATCCACTCCTTTCTCATTTAAAACCATTGCTTCTTGTCCTTTCACTCCAGGCCTTTGTAAACAGGCCCTGTCCAGGCTTTTTATCAGCTCCCTTCAGGTACTGGAAGGTGGCTATAAAGTCATACAACTTCTACGTGGATTTGCTGGCTTTGAAGATTTTTCTGGTGGTTGTCTCCATATTCAGTACTGGGACACCAAGAGCCTCTCCAACACTGAGGGAAGGCCTAGTTGATCTCATGATATCAGGATAGTCAGAGCAACATACAGGTTCACTCAATAATTGATGCTGGCCTGTGACAATTAAGTAATTGCACTGATTAAGAGAAATTTGCATAGGCAGTCAACTTTTCTTATGGGATAGGTCTGAATCTCGTGTATATCCCACAGCAGAGTTAACATGTCCCTCAAGGGCTATACGTATTGGAGAACACAGCAGAGAGCTGCTGCTGACATCTGGACTCTGTTAACAGGATTCTTGACACTGGATTCACATGGGAGCACTGGAAAGCAGACAGGGCTGTGATGCAGCTCCTACGAGAGGCCCAGTAATCCTGGAAATGCAGGGGTGGCTGGCAAACCACTTGGATATTTCAAGATGTGGGAAGAAATAATAGGACAAAATATGCAAAGAAACAGAAAAATAAATGCATGCTGAGAATGGTAAGGCCCATGAAGCAGTGACAGTCACCACCACAAAAAATCACCTATCACTCAGCAGTGCATCCTGGATTATGTACCAACATTACAAGATGTCTGTGATACACTGCTATGAAACAGTTGAATAGATAATTAGGTAATCAAACATAAAACTTATTCCATCTTTTCTGATTTTTCTCTCTACAGACATTTGCAATTTATTTTGTGTTATTTTAGTTACATATATTGAGTTATATATATATATAATATATATATACTGAACCTGTATATACTGCAGTCAGTTCCCAGAGCTGTAGCTGCTCTAATCAAGGGTTTCCTTCTGAAAACACACCAAAAGAACCCCAAAAGATGAAAGTTCCTCAGACTGTAGATTTTTCTTGGGAAAAGTGAGCCCAACTTTGAAAATAGGCTTTTTTTTAAGCTGACCTAAGAAAAAGGAAACTTTCTATTCCTTTAGGAAGGCTGTAAGATAATACTAATTTTATTTTTTTTTTACCTAATAATGCCTAGGATGCTATTTGCTTTTCTAGCAAACGTCTGTCTTCACAGAATGATCTATTATAGTTCCAGTATCTCCTTCAGACTAATGTAATGCCATTTATTGTGCACTCACATTACATGACAGAAGTGTTAGGCTTACTTTTTTCCCTTCACGTGTGTTGGGGGAGCACATATTACCATGTAATACTCTGTGTATTAACAACATATCTCAGCTGCTTGTTGTTTGTACTTGTTGCTTCATGCTGCAGGCTGGCTTTGCAGTACTTCACTTGTTAGCTCTCATCTTTCTTCCAGCACCATTCACCACTTCTTTTTTTTCCAAGTCAGTTCTATTTATATTAAACAATGAGTAGTCATAAACTCTATCTCCAAAAATAACCTATGGATTTTCACGGGTGAAATTCCTCCACTGGTGAATCTGATGACTAGTTCCTATTTTCTTCCTGTATTCTTGACCAGCTATTTATTTATGGAAGGACTTTGATGGTGACTGACTTCTTTTATGAGAAATAGAGCAGACCAAATTCCTGACCAGAACTGCTTGATCTCTTTTCATGCTCACTGAGTCTTCAAAGAATATTTATAGGGCTGGGGAAAAGGACTTCCTCCTGTGAAGTCACAACTCCCATTTAGCCATTTGTCCAGCAGCTCGTGGCTCCTACCAACTTGCCATGCTGGTCTGAAGTTCCCTGTATTTCCACAGAATGCTTTCTAAAAAATCAATGTCATATTTGTGACCTTCCACTCCTCTAGCACTAAGGCAGTTTTAAATATGGTTCATAGTTCAGCCATTTTCTCCTTGAGTTTCCTTAGAACTCTTGGATGAATACCAGCTGTCCTGTCATTTTGTTTCAAAACCTTTTACACTTGGATTTGAGACAGATGCTCTGCCCTGCCTCTCCCCTTAAAATGGTCTGTCACGAAAACTTCCTGAAGCTCCTCTACAAGGTTAAAAAAAAAACTTTTCTTTTCCTAAAATCTTCTGTAGGCATTGCTACCATGTCTGGAGCATCTGTTGTCCCTAGGAAAGCTTGACAAGATTCCTGGTTATGATGTTTTCAAAAGTTGTTACTAATCCATCTGTTTTCTCAAGTTGCTTGGATGCTTTTTGCCCTGCCACACATCACTGTGTCTGGCCTGTAGGGGTGCAGGTTTCTTCTCTTTTACTGCTTTAACTTAATTTTTTAAAAGACTAATTTCCTGTATTTGTTAGGCTCTCATAGCTGCTCTTCAGCCACCTCAGTCTTATTTTTGGTGGTCTTCTGGTCTGCTTTACTGGGTGCTGTGGCTTTGTGCTGGACCCCTAGTGCAATGGGAGCAGTGTCCCTGGTGCCTGCAACCATTTTGGGCACCTCCTTTAGCTTTGATTTGAGACAGACCTCCCAGTTCATCTCCAGTGAAAAGTTTCAAGCAAGTCATTTTGCAAGATGAGCCATATTGAACACGCATGTGAAAAACTAATTTAGCTTTTTCTTCTGGATGGCCTTATCTTTTGTGAACGTTACAGTTCTACTTTGATCACTACTAGTCCTTTCCAGCACTAATTCTTTCAGTGCTCACACATGGGTGTTATCTAAACCCCCCCTGACCTAACATACCATACTTTTAAAAGCTTAATTCAAACGTAGCAATTTCCACGTGCTCTTTTCCATTTGTCTCTGTCTATACTCAACCTTCTTCTTAGAGAAAAGGCAAAATACAAGTTTTATAAAATGACTAATAATCTGATGGCATCAGTTGCTAGATGGGGCTGATGCAGAGCTTTGCCATGGCTTGCTGCAGCTCGTGCTGACGTGGCATGCACATAAAGTGATCTGTGTCATCATGTGGGTCAGGCTGTAGCAGAGCAGTGTAATAGATTGTTTTTTTGCTGTAATGATCTCTCATTACAGAAAAAAAACCAACAAAAAAAGGATATATTTGTAAAGGAGATCATCAACAAAGGTAACCCACAGGTGGCTTTTCATGGTGTTGTTGGGATGTGGGAGAGCAGAGTGGCAACATTAGGCAGTTCCCCACTGATCTACTGCAGAAGTGGTGCTGAAGCTAAATTAGCTAATTAACACTAAATGAAATAGAACCCAAAAGCCATTTTACCTCGCTAAGGAAAACATTAGAAGAGCTGCTTTATTCTGAATTACAAGATATGCTCTCATTCTGGCACAAATATTTAGAATTCTGTAACCCACACAGCTTTCTAGGCACCTGAAGGGTTGTGTTTTGTCTCAGTTTAAAAGCACTCGAGCAGAAATTTTTAAAAAAATACTTCAACTAATTAAACTAGTCACTTGACTCTGACGCAGAAGATTATTTAAATGTAATCAGCAAGACTTTTTGAAGCATCACTGCTCTGCTTAGGGCGGGAGCCAGAGAAAGGAGGGGAGGGGACAGTGCCTTACACCAGGGAAATCTGAACAGCATGGCTGAAAAAAAACACCCTGTGGCAGGGAATTGCCTCCAGCTAGAGGAATTTCTGAGGATAAAGGTACTCTAGGGTGGGGAGGAAAGGTTCTGGGGCACTGGATGTACAACCACCTCTCCCTCCCCTTCACCTCTAGGGCTTCCCAAAGCCTGAGCTTGCTAACAGGAGTCGTCGATTCTGCTGGTGCAGGTTCCACTACAGCAGCAGCTCTTCCTTCTGATTTACTATAAGTATCTGTGGGGCAGAGTGGGGAGGAAAAAAACACCTTTGCGTTTCTAAAGCCTTCAAAGGTTAGCACCTACTTCAGTACATTTGCATTGCCTTTAGTGTTGTATACATGAAATGTTTTTGTCAAAACTCTATTTCAGAAAGTGCTACACGTGACATTCTCATGGTTATAGAGCTCAAATAATATCTGTACACTGACTGCATGCAGATTTATTCCAGAAGTTGGTGGGCAAAGAGGCAGTCTAAAACAAAGTTAGAAGCCTATCCTTTATATTACTTAACATTTCAGGTACTGTTTTTGTGCCGAGCTGTCAGGTTAGTAAAAACTAGTGCCTAGTTTATCTCAACAAATTTAGCAGTTTACCTGTGGGATCTCCAACTTCTCAATATGGTTGCCTGGACTTTTTATTTTTCATATATTTTAGTATATTTTAAAGTGATACCACAAAATAAGGTACCTGGCCACAGTTGCCACCTCCTTAGTTACCACATATCAGGAGCACATGTTCCTTACAAATGCCCCTTTTCTGCAGGGATCGAGTGGTATGTGTGGAGATAACATTCCAACATTTTTCACGCTGGGTGTTTTATGAGAAGCCACTAATAGAGGGGCCAGGGGGAGGGAAGGGGTAGGGAACATCTGGGAAGATAGACCTTTAACCACATCTGTCTCACAGGCAGCCCTCAGAAAGGACAGCAGAAAGGGCCCTGAGCTCTGGGAGAGAAAGCTTAGCTTAATTCACTCATTATCAGCTAATACACCAAGACAAAACTTTTAAGAGCTGTGTCTCAGTTGTCTGGGGAAAGAAGGCAATCCAGAAATAATCATCAGTGACTTCAGCACTTAAGTGTTTTTTCACTCACAAGGTGATAAAAGCAAATGCTAGCACAAGGGAAACATCAACTGCAGCTAGCAACAACTCTGTGGGAGAGCTGTGGTTAGAAAGTTTGAACTCCTGTATAAGCAAACTCTGGGAGCCCACAGGAGACTGGCCAGTTTTGCAGTAACAGGGATAGCCCCAGAACAAGGCCAAGCAGGATCCTGTGCCCAGGCCTCACCCAGCCTCTCAGAAACATCAACACTACAGTGATCATGTACAACATTTTATTACAAAATTGTTAAAAAAAGTAATGCAATGCAATATACTACAAAATATAAGAACAGCTATGAAGCTACCTCCTTTATTTAGCTATAATGAAACACCTGGTTATCACTCACTGAATTTCAACAAAACCATTAAATATGCAGAAACATTCCACAACTTTTTTTTACTTTTTTTTTTAAACCCAACTGTAGCAGCCCTCAGCTACTACTTACATTAAAAATAGAGGTCTCCCTACAAAGAACCACATTACCTATACACAATTCTGTACAGATTTTTATACTGAAGCTAACAATGAGCTGCACTTGAGTTCACATTCTTAGCAAAATATTGGATTTCTGAGCATAAATCTTTACAGCAGGACATTCATTTATTCCTCATCCTCGTCTTCTTCCTCCTCTTCATCATCCTCTTCCTCCTCCTCCTCCTCCTCTTCTGGTTCTGCTTTCTTCTTAGATCCTGCAGGCCTACCCGGGCCCTTTTTTCCTGTGTCGCTCTTGCTCTTGGCACGATAGGCTGCAATATCCTGCAAGGGAAATGCTGGTGAGCTGCTGGCAGGGACTCTGGGGATTAATCTGCCCTGCTTCAGTAACTGAGTAATACTAGGCTGTATTGTCCAGAGCAAACAGGCTGTGTGGAGGTTTCAACCTGGGGGTTTCCACGCTCGCTGCTTTCAGCAAGAGAACCTGTGAGAGCTTTGGAGTGTCTGTGACCCAGGAGGAGACCTGGTCACTGGCAGTAAAGCACCTTACAGGTAAAATCTCTAGCTGTGTAAAAGCCACAGACAGGTTCACTCCGGTACCTCCCCACGCCCCACCTGCCTTGCCCTGCATTCCAAAGCCTGAAAAAGGCTGACATAACACTTAAATCATAGAGGGTTGAGGTGCAAAGCAAAAGCGACCCGTTTACAGTGACCTCTACAACTTTTATCACTTCTGCTGTACCTTCTCATATTTCTCCTTTAGTTTTGCAGCCTTCTGTTCATAGGGCTGTTTATCTTTCGCTGACTGTTCAGACCACATTTCACCCAATTTCTTCGCTGTATCTCCAATAGACAAGCCAGGGTGGTCGTTTTTTATTTTTGGACGGTGTTCAGAACAGAAAAGGAAAAATGCAGATCTAAAACGAGACAGAGAAAGAGATTATCAGGCTACTAGAACTAATAGGGGTTTTTTTGTTGCTTGGTCGGGGTTATTTTTGTCATCAAAACACTCACGGTGGTCTTTTAGGAGCGTTGGGGTCCTTCTTCTTTCCCTTCTTCTCACCTTTGGGAGGAACGTAGTTTTTCATCTCCCTGTCATAACGAGCTTTGTCTCCTTTAGCCATTTCTTCAAACTTGCCTTTTTCCTTGCTAGACATTGTCTGCGGACACACGGAGAGGACAGGGGAAGAGTCTGGATCAGATAAAGCGCCTGGTGACCCACTAACGCTTAAGCAGCAGCTGCTACCAGCGATCTTTTCCCAGCAGCCCGCGGCAGGGGCGGGGGCCAGCCCGGCCAGAGCTCGGCCACGGCTCAGCAGGGCCCGGCCCCGCTCACCTTCCACCGCTCCGAGCACTTCCGCGAGAACTCGGCGAAGTTGACGGACGAGTCCGGGTGTTTCTTCTTGTGCTCCTCGCGGCAGGTCTGCACGAAGTACGCGTACGAGGACATCTTGCCCCGCGGCTTGTTGGGGTCGCCTTTGCCCATGGCGTGGTCGGCAGCGGGTCCCTGCGCGGGTAGGGGAGGGAGAGAGATCGGCGGCGTGAGGGCGGGGCGGCGGCGCGGAGCCCCGTGGCGCGGGGCGGGGGAGCAGGAGCGGGTCTCCCCGGCAGGCGGCAGGAACGGCCGCGACCCGCACTGGCGGCCGCGCGGCGGCGCGCGGCACCCCGCGGGCCCCGCATCAGCCGCTCTCCGCCTCGCACCCCGCGCACCGGCCGGCGGCGGGAAGGGACCGCGGCTGGGGCTCTGCCGGGGCGGAACCTGCCCCTTCACCGGAGGAGCGGTCACAACTTTTTGTCCTCGGCGGAGCGGTGACTCCGGGGTTGTCCCGGAGAGCGATGCGTGCTTCCCCGGCAGGACCTGTCACTCTGCGTGCGGGAAGCAATCAAATAACATAACGCGCACAAAGTGGCACTTGGGAAATCGTTGATTAAAACCGTGCCTTTGGCGAAACTCGGACACCTCCACCGGCATCCTCCCCTTCCTCCTCCCAAAGGAGAAGAAATCCTACAAGAATTCTAATACTCAGCTAACGAGGAGAGCTTCGCAGCATCCCTCAACGCATGAATTACTCTTACATCAGCCTGACAACAGCTATTTACCAGAAAGTTTGATGAAAAAAACCCCACAACATCAAGACCTCTCAGAACATTGCTTTGTCCTTTTCCATACATTAGGTATTAATTCTATAATTAATAATCCACATTATTATGCTGCTAAATCTTCGGTTACAATAAATTAATGCCACTGAGATTTAATTCAACATGTAAACTTGTATCAAGCACAAAGGACTAGTCTGAGGATAAGACAGATGTGCTACCCTCCATGATTTAGAAGTAGGGAGTTGTTTTAACCATATAAATAGAAAATGAACAATACAGGTGATAATGAGGAAGGAAGACTGAAAAAATTCTAAGTGTATGATTCCTTAAAAAAACTTCACATAAATAATATACCTATAAGAAAATAAATACAGCCACGGTGTTCTTAAATTCAACTGTAGTCCACACATATATCTCATACGGAAGTATCTCAAAAGCACATATCTATATTCCAATGCCCTTGCTTGCAGCCCTGGAGCTTGGCCTATTCCTTTTGCTATTTTAAGTCCCAAGTTGTGATCCCGGATCCCTTAGATAGGTAACTCAGTGAAACTGCTCACGAGTGTATCTCATGTCTGGAAACCATTAGCTCCACATTTTTTAAAACTGTCAGATTACTGAGGTAGAGGGTTGGTCAAACATTCATTTTCAGGATTGAAATACAAATAATCAAGTTATTACAACAAATTCCCTCAAGATGTATGCCCTACGCTATCAGCTGAGCCCTATGAAGTTCATATAAAGATCCCTGGAACTTTGAACCAAAAGTCACATCCTTCTGAGAAGAACTCCATATGTTAAAGTTCGCCACCATCCCTATACCAGCTCCAATCTGGAATTAAAGCTGTGCTTGGTCAGTGGCTATAGGAAGAAGTAATCATTGATTAGAAGACATGAAACATAAGTCATGAACAGAGAAATAGAAGGCAACAGAGAGAACATAATATTCTTACATAGATTTGTGGCGGAGTAAAGAACATCACCCAAATATTCTCTTCTATTCCAGAGCTCCACACATAAAAATATTTTCTGTCCTAAACATGTATCCAGATGTACCTCCCTGTGTATCTCCTAGACAGTAACTGCCTTCACAAAGGTATCTCGTTATTTGTCAACATAATATACAGGACAGTTAAAGCATTTAATTAAAAATAATTGTCTAGTCATGTACTAATTTGGCTTCAGGAGACATATCCGAATTTAAAGGAAATTATCAATAGCAAAAGAAAATAAAAGTCAGGTAATGAAATCTCTGTTGAAACTCAATGTTTTGAAGAAATTTGTAATCAGGGATTCATTCTTAAAACCTTTTAACAAATTTCCTTTCTGACTAAAATCTTATTTCAGGTTTTCTTAACATCTGAAACACTTTTCCCTTTCAAGTAAATGTTTTCAGAGTTTATTTCCAAGTTTGGGGTTTTTTTTCCAAATTGTACTGGAAATAAAACTGCTGTGTGATTATTCTTATCAAGACGCACCTAGATTCTTACAAAAACAAATATAAATAATTTTGCATCTTTTACAAGAAAGCAGCTGGTCAGCAAAAGATAGCACAAGGCAGGCCTCAGCGTGGCTCTGTAAAACTGAATCCAATAAACTCAAGTTGCTAGACTAAAACACACTAAAGTAAAAAAAAAAAAAGGGCTCCTTAAGGAAATTATTCACTGACCAGAAGTTTCCCCAGCTTTACTGAAATATTTTTGTCTCCCTTCCTCTTCATATACTCCCTTGATCTCTGGAGGCTGCAATGATGAAGGTTCATCCAGCTTTCATCCAGGCCACCTCTTTTGTCTGCTGTCAGCCTATTTAAGTCTTCAAACTCATTGTTGACCTGCACTCAAAACTTCTAGTGGCCCTTCTCCCACATATTTTTGCAAATGAGACAAGTGGCATCCTTACTTTCAACTACCTGGACCATATTGCCTTCTCCTTACAAACACTCTCCTGTGGTACCCAGGCCAATAAAGTAACTGCAAACAGTGCAGGACTGAACCCTGTATCTAGAAATATTTGGGAAGAGCACTGACCCTGGGTGATCCTGCTTTTGGCAGGGGGTTGGACTCTATGATCTCCAGAGGCCCCTTCCAACCCTTACCATTCTATGATCCTAACTCAGGTGTAACAGATGAGACCAATTGGGCAGTATGTACGAATCACTGCCAGGTTCAGTGCCTGCTACCTTGCTTTAGAGCGATTTGCTGTTCAATAGTGCAGTTATATGGGGTAAATAGAGAAGTGATGATTACTGCAGTAGAAGGAAAAAAAAGGTTTAATCACTTCTAAAAACAGTAAGATAATAAAGACAATAAATCTATGAAAAATAGAAAATATATCTAAAGAAAACTGATCTGTGGTATGTAGGAGATGAACTGGAGTTAAAAGATGATTAGACAAAATAATTGTTCTTAATAGCAGATTAATTAAATACTGAAGATGATACAGCAGAAGAAAATTTAAGAGAAAAGTGGTAAAAATTATTTGAAGTCTTCAAAATATAAAGATTTCATGTATCTGTAAGAATTATATAAACAGTACATGCATATTTAAGGCTTTAAAAATTCATACTATATTTGCAAAGAAAAACATCTATAACACATCCACAACCACTGCAAATGTATGCCTTCATCTTAGGGCTGTTCGTGTCATTACCAATGGTAAGTGAACACATAAGCCATTTGCAGTGGAATATTCAAGCTTCAAGTAAAGTAAATCCATTTGTGGTGGTTGCTGATGTATTACGAATTTCGGTGCCATAAACACTTCATTATTCATCTTCAAAATAATGATTCATTGGTATATACTTTGATAATAGTCCATGGATAGTTAACTGTGCAGATGCTATCAGGAAGTGTAGCCATGAATGATTTGGAGAAAGAACGTTATCTTGATTCTTGAAATTCATGACAAAACAGAAACCCTGCCTCGGGCACAAACTTAAAGAAATGGACGAATCCAGTTTCAGACATCAAACATGGAAAAAAGGATGTAATATTCTGCACATGTACCATTTTGATGGAGGCGGTTTTTTTAGTCTAACCTCAGATTTCTTACATGCCTTTGAATTCTCAACAATTTATAACCCAGCTATAAATTGCATACTTTGTTTTCTGTATGATGTTTTGAAGAGTCAAAGGAAGAAGAAAATTCTTCACCTTGAGTGTGGTGAAACACTGGAACAAGTTGACCAGGGATGGTCCATCACTGGATGTGTTCAAATCCAGGCTGGATGGACCCTTGAGCAACCTGGCCTGGTGGGAGGTGTCCCTACCCCTGGCAGGGGGGTTGGAACTGGATGATAATTAAGGTCCCATCCAACCCAAACCATTCTATGATTCTATGGCCCTATGAAATAAGAATAAAGATGACAGCTTTGGAGTTTTAGTTAGACTGAATTTGTCATTTGCTTGTTCTTTGTAGAGCAAGGATTATTTGGCTATCAAATACTGGAGTCTGAATAGTTTTATGCTATTGTCTTCATGTTAAATGCAGTGTTAAGTTAGTGGTGCTCTGTTGCTGTTGTTACCTTTTTGTTCATATAGTTCTACTTAGGAAAATAATTCTGGGATACTTGACCCAAATTATTAAGTTACTATGACACTAAGGTTTCAGATTTCTGTTCCAAAGAATAAAACTAACTGTATTGGCACATAATGTAACATCTACTTAATTAGAAATTTATAGTTATTTAGTAGATTCTTTAAGCTGAAAGATAATACTTCTATTTTTAATGCCCTAATAGTAGCATCTTAATGTGCTTATCTAAGTATCTATAAATTAGAGTTTCTGGCTTATATGTCTGTGAAAAAATGTTAATCTGTCTAATTTCCTCAGGGAGCTGTTATTCTGAAATACCATTTTTCTCTCCGCTGGCTTTGACTTATAGCATATGTAAAATTTCTCTTGAAGAAACATCTCAAAGAAACAACTGCATGCCCAACTCATCAGCATCTACTGATTTTTATCGCTGTGCTTTATCTCCACGTTATTTTGACAGCACCTTGGGATTGAAGACAGTTCAGATAGGGCTGATAGCTTATTGCTTTATATCTGGAAAAAAGGTCAAGCTGGTTTAACTGACCTTTCTTCTAGGAAAATCACAGGTTTGCATATTGTTTTTTGGTTCTCCTATATGGCTGGATTGGTTCACAGATTAAACAATACCAGGTTCTATGTTAAAAGCAATGGTGTAATAAGCATTTTTTAAGTTTTGGACACTGGCAAGGGTGGAGGCATGCCCTGCCTCTTAAAGAATGAGTGCAGCACTCTGGGAAATCTGAATCCAATTCCATCTCCATTTGACTCCTGAGGATGCTACTGTCACATACCACAGTCCACTTGCCTTTTCTCTTCAGCTTTCACGTGGTTTTCACCCCTGTAAAATGAGAACAATCATCCTGACTTTCTGAGCCACCAGACTATTTAGGCATGAACACATAGGCAGGCTACTGAGGAGTCCTGGGCTGGCCTGTATGGACCGTGCTGCTATTGGGCCAAAAAGTATGTGTTGTTTTTTTTAGGCAGAATCAATACTGCAGATGCTGCAGAAAGGCTTTGTAGCTCCCATCATAGATATGGGTACCTTGACAGACTGGAGGGCATTCTCATCATCTCAGTACTTGTGTCATAATTCATGGGGAAAAAGATCTGGAGAGTCTAGGTAAGCAAGTTTATAAGATATTCAAGATGTATCTGGTGCTGTGATATGTTGTCCTTAATTCTTGCACAGGATTCAGAGCAACTGAAGGACTGACAGATTTTATTGTTTCTTCAAGTGTAACTCTTTTGATTATGCCATAAGCAACAAACTTTTTAACACAGAATCATTTGTACAGCTCTGGAAGTACTTTTCCCATATTTTCCCATTACACAGTTTACTCTTTCTAGGTTTGGACAAACTGGCACCTACGAAACCTTCAGAATGTTCTAACATTTCATAACTTTTCCCCCTACATTTGGGGAGTGAATTAATTGTCACCTGCATTTACATATATCCAAAAGTTACCATTCTTATTTGAAATATTGCTTGAAATACTTGTGCTCAAAGACAGAATTTTCAATAGTCTTCCATGAAAACTACTTCATTCTCAATGCTCCAATGCACAAGTTGCTACCTAGCTATTGTAGTTCATGAATTACTAGATTTTTAAATTACCTGCCCCTCAGCCTAGCAGTATGGCTTGGGTGTTGCTCCAGAACTGCAAGATAGCAAATCCCGGAGCGTGGGCTGATGTGATTGACAGCCACTTGCCTAACATCACACTTCAGTCTATGTTTGACAGCAGAGAAAGGATTTTAAACCATTTAATCAACAACAAATACAGAAAACCTATTGTTTAGCTAAGAGAAAGAAAACCCCTGGAAATAACACAGTATTTTCCAACACATTTAGCTAGGGATCTATACTGCTGTAGACAGAGCACCATACTGAAAAGTAGCCCATTATAAGCAAGAAATAATAGAGGAAAAAACCTGCAGAGTTGTAGCCACTCACATTTAAGGGTAAAGAGCCCCAGAAAATCCAAGAGCTGTGAAAAATGAACTCTGCCACAATCTCTGACTACATATCTTTGGAAATTAAACTACAGTTATAGAAATAGGTGATTTCTTTATAGTATTTTTATCGCTAATGTATTCACATCTCTCCTCTCATATGTGGAATATATATTAGACTCATAAAGATGAACTAAAATTTACTATTTCCTGGATTATCTTATTCCAGTTAAATCCTTGCTTCATAGGCAATTGCTGAAGATAAATAGTAGTTCGTGGAATGTTCATAAACTGCAAAAAATCAGATCTTAGGATTAAAAATGTAAGACACACAACCCTTCATCCATAGGCCACAAACTCAAGTCCAGTTTTGAGATCAGCACTGACCAAGACCCATTTTCATCTTATTAGCTGAAAGCTTCCTGGTAGCATTTCTGAATTCAGTTTGTACCATCAGTTCCATCTTTATAGGGTAAGTGGCCACATAAATAATTTACTGGAGATCTGACAATTGTCAGAAACAAGAGTTTTGAAATGTAAAGTCTCGTTCATCTACCCAACTGTACAAACAGCACAATATGAGCTGATTTTATAACCTTTCACTAAGCTTTATGTAAAACTAGTGTCATAGGAATTCTTGCACATTTTTAATAAAACAAAGCTCCTCAAATATCAATTCTTTCTAATAATATACTCCTTTGAAAATACCACCTTTGAGATTTTTCTTTTTGGAAAATTATTAGGAAAACCATCTCATCAGAGACCTTTGTCTATGCAACTGTTAAAAAAAAACCAACCCAACAAAACAAAAACTTCTTAACTAGATAATTAATCTTCTGTTGTTAGATGGGAGGACTTGAGAGCCAGCCCTACTTGACAGAAAGCATAGAGGGGGGCAGGGGAGATGCCACCATTATTTTACAGTTTTTATGTGCATTATTGGTTAGATTAATGAAATTTTAATGGAATGTAGTAATTTGTGAAACCTTAAACATTTTTTAAAATGTAGAATAATTTGTACAGGTTTGGAAGTACTTTTTTCATATTTATCTATTATGCAGTTTATTCTTTCTAGGTCTGGACAAACTGGCACCCACAACACCTTCAGAACATGCTAACATTTCACAACTTTTCTCCCTACATTTGGGGAGCTAATTGATCAACACCTGCATTTACATATATGCAAAACTTACAATTATTATTTGAAATATTTCATATTAAATATGCACGATCCCCACCTTTCTCTTGGCAGATGGTAAAACAGCACTCTTGAAGTGATTCCCCAAGTAACACTTGAGCCACTCCATCTGCAGCATTTTGGCTCTAATGACTTTTAGCCTGTGATGTTGTGAAGGACAACAATTCTCCAGTGTTGTGTGAGATGAAGAGATGCTGAAGGCCACTAACGATCAGATAGAGACTGTACTAGAAGTTAAGTATACCTGGATATTCTCTAAGTTTATTTCTGTAAGTACAGCTATGGAACTATAGCTGTAAATCTATCAGAATTTTATAATATTTTATGGAAATTTAAATGCTTTGCCGCTGCTTAATCTGTTAGAAAAAAAAATCTTCCTAAATAAGTGATTGAAAGTAGGCATTTATTTTTTGCTTGCAAGTTTGATTATATCATCACCTTGAGACCTTAATCCAAATAAATGCAGGATTTGTACTTATGCACCTGAGCAGAACAACACTGAAGAACTGTGACCAGTGCCCTCTGTTTATCACCATTCACTCACTACATTCGTAATTTTAGAAATTAACAATGATGACTGATTTGCTCTTACACTGCTCTATTTAGAGAAATGAGAATTCAGCCTGCAGGTAGCCTACTGGTAGCCTACAGGCTGTCCAGATTCAGGCAAGTTGGGAAGTAATCTGAGGATTGTCCCTGTGCCAAATATTGCAATTTAAAAAAAAACAAAACAAACCACAAACCAAAGAGCACTCCTTAAGAGACTTGCACTTACAAGAAGAGTCAACACACAGGCATGAAATAGCAGTCCATAGGATAGCTACAGCTATTTCAGCTTCACTCATCTTAATAAAAACAGTACCTGTTTTTTAAGAACTATGTTGGAATCATGAGCTAGAAGTGACAGTAATTCTGATGCAGTGACACCACATGTCAGTACTTTGATACATGCCGAAGATCTTCTAACATGGATTACAGCCAGCCAATGAATACAGAAAATATCACACCAATACACAGAAAAAAAAAGAAAATAATGCAATTTTACCAATCACCTTTGTGAATTTCTGTAAATAAAGGCCACATCTTAATTGCAGAACTGCTTTAAGTATTGTAAGGGATTAAGCAATTATGGTTTTTTATAGAATAGAGTAACTAAAAACCCATATTCCCTTTTCAGAGTACTACATAATTATGAGTTAAAGTGTTAATGACCCAATAGCAATTTTACCCTGAAAACAAGAGAGATGATAACAGGCCAACCAGTACTCTGCATAACATTCATTGCAGGCAGAGCTACTACTTCAGAAAACCCCTTTAGGTTATAATTTATTCCTTGAGGAAACAAGTTTTTTATCTGACATGGCAGTAAGAGTAAGGTTTCCAAGGGGCTTGATCCTTTCCAGAACGAGAGTTAAGACACTAAACCACTTGAAAATCTTATTGATTTTATAGAAAAAGTTGTTTGATTAATCTTTAGCAGACTCTCTAAGGTTTCTAAGTGTGAGACACCACTACTAATTTTTGTTGTTAACCTCACTTGATAGAAAGATAATTTGTATCGCCATTAACGTTAATCCCTTTAAAATATTTCTAGTGCTTCTCGAATTAATCCATGTCCTTTATTTGATTGCAGGGAGACTAACTGCAAAGTAAGATAAGGTTTTTTTGAGTATGTATGGCCAAAAAAAAATGAACCCATTTTTAAAAGGCTGCTTTCTTGAAAGAGAAGCATTTCCAACATCTATGTTAGGTAAGGTTTCCTAAAGTAAAAGATTCCAGAAGCATATAAAACTAGTATCTACAGTGAATACACCATGCAGCTGAAATCTTTCACCACAATTAAAATTAAAACCTCCAACTTGATGGGTAGATGATATTTCTCTTGTAACTGGAGAGCAGTGGGTATCTGTAACACATTTTCTCTTTCCTTCTTTGTACAATCCTGTTCTTCTACAACAGTAATGGGAAACCTCCAATTAGAGGGATTTGGTAAATACAAGAGCATGATGGTGTAAACATTTAGTTCAGTTAATAAAACCAATGTTAACACATCTGAACTGTGTGGCAAATAAAACAAAGACCTTTTGCAAGGACCACTAGTTTCTGCAGCATTTAGGGAGTTTGTGTCAGCTTCACTGTGTCAGCTCAGTGATAGAACCATCGATTTAATTAGGTAGGAAACAAGGAAAAAGACATGGAAATTGATTTGGTGAGATTTTTCCCCTGACTTCCTCATTAACGGACCAGTTAATACTGCCGTATAAGTAGCTATGTTTAAATCCCATGTTAACACACAGAAAACCTGGAAGATATCCTGTGTCTGTGAACTGCCGCTTCCTACAGATGCAGGAAATCAATTACCAGAAAATTTCACAGCCGCGTTCCCAAGCCTCTTGCCACAGGTATGAAGACTCGTAGTAAAAAACCTCTTCTCTTCTTGCTTTAGGCCTTACATAGTTATTTCCCTGTGCCCCAAAATGGCTGCATAAAGCACGAGAAATCCAAGATAATGTATCCATGTTTTACATAACCTTTTTTAAACCTTACATTGGCATAAGTGGTTAAGTAAATTTAATGGGAAAGAGCAAATCAGACCTCAAAAGCTTTTCTAATGACCTCTCAGATGTCATCCCTGCAGCCCCCCAGCTATCAGAACCACATAAACCCAATGCAGCCCTGAAGTCCACTAGGAAAGGAGCTCATGAACTGATCACACCAGGGTCATTTGTGATGTAAATTGTGCAAATTAGCTAAAATTAAAAGGCAAAGTCATTCTTCATAGAAAATGGCTGCAATATGTGCAGCAGCCACCATGTTTAGCACACAGAGTTGAAATTTTGCTGACACTTGCTGTAGATGAACAATACATCCTTGCACTGATCTGCCTTTTCCTTCTGCCCCACTAGTGTAGCTGGCACAAAACCACAGCATACTTGCCCTCCTTCACCTCGCTGGGCTAGAACCATGCACAATATGACCACACTGACCATGGCTCACTACATAAAGCTGTGTTTTGAAGAATATTCTGTGCTGATTCTGTACTCAGTCACGATACTAAACTTGTGATTGAAAGATGCATTTGACTGCACACTGACAAAGTAAAATGAATTTCCTAACAATTAGCCTCTCTCCATTAGAATTAAAAATCTACACAAATTCTCTAGTGAGGTGCAATTATTCCACAAACACTGACAAAAATCACTCCCTCTTATCCTTCTCTAGACTTTTCATCTTTTAGTGCCTTAAATATAAAATTATGGCACTCATTCTTCATTTCTTCCTGCTCTTTGTTTATCTACACGTTTCCTCATTTCTCTGTTTCGTAACAGTACCTTTGTTTCCTTCTGTCCTACTTAATTTTACATCTTTCTTTTCACTGGACAACGTCTTATGAATTGAGTGCCAAGAGTAAAAGTTCCACTAGTTTAGCACTCCGGAGTAGCCAAAGGGACAGGAAGTTTTGCAGAGGTCTCATGATTTATGTATTTTCACTGAGCATTCTTCACCTTCTGTCAAGTGTCATAAGATAAAGAGGTGATGAAAAGTTTGTGAAAGAGGATGTTAAAGGCATTGTACTCCAGTAATCCACCCACAAGTCCTCTTTTCATTCCATTTTTGATAAAATTTTCCAAGGTTTTTAACAGAAGCAACACAGTAGTAAAAGACTAAATAAACTAGAAACTTTTATGTGAATAATGTATTAACATATTTTTTGTTATCTTTAGTAGGTACTGTTCATTTTTACAGTATGAATTTAAACCTTATGAACCTCATTATTACTATAAGAATATTTTTCATAAACTTTTCCAAACAAGCCTCAGAAATACCATGAAAACATCTGAAGTGGGTTACTAAGCCTATGTGAGTGTCTTGGAGCTGCAGGAGCACACAATCTGCCTTATAAACCTTTGAAGAAGATGATTCAAGGAACACATACAATTTGTTCTATAATGGCTACCAGGACTCCAACAAGATAAGCCTCACTCTTCTCAGAGCACCACCAGCTTGGCTGACAGTCTCAGCTCTGTCCTGCAGTGGAGCTCTTGGTGTTAGCTGGAACCAGCTGGGTTTTTTTCCTAGCATTTCTATAGCCCTGGACAGAAACCCTACCTACAATGTGTCAAATTCACAAACAAGAGAAGCCCATAAGAGACTTATACAGCAATGCAAAAGAAGAATTTACTGTTCTTAATCCAAAGTGCAATTATGTGTAAAATTAAATTTTCTTATTTACTTTTTTGAAAGCTTTTCTTTAGAAAGCAATGGACTATTCATCTGGATACCGGCTACACCACAACTGAGAAGTTTCAAATTTTCATCTTTACCTGAAAATCAGATGAGAAATGTTCAGTTATGACAGAAATGTTCATTCCTAAGGTGCACCACCTTCTTTGTTTCAGGAAATTTGACTTGAAGTCAGAGAATATTCTGCCTGCTGTACCTGGTAGGGTAGACCTACTTGCTTACAGCCATGACTGTGCCCTCACAGTCAGTTTGTATTTTTATAACCTCATCATACTGGCAGAGAATCCTATCTTATTTATACAGCTGTCCATAAGAGTTCTGAAAAAACATGAAACTGTAAACTGTTCAAATATAATAATAAAAAGATCACCTTATCACATTACTAAAATGCATGTACCTACATCTGCTCATTAGTAGCTTACAACTCCAGTTGTAACAAGATGCATGAGATGCAATGAACAAAACTCCTATTTTTTTTTTTAATACTACATGTTAATAACAGCAAGACTATTGTTTGAAAGTAATACAGCAGAAAAATAAAGCTAGATCTTTTCCCAGGTCATATAAACCATCATTTACAGGCTATCAGAGTGTTTTGGTTGTTAAAGACAGTGACACAAAACTAATTTACAGCAACCAGGCAGAAGGCATCCAGCTGGAGAAAACCTCCCCAATAATCAATGACAAAAGAGTCACCTCAGTTAGGTCTTCACTGCAAACAAAGACAGCTTCAGTACACACCACTCACCCACCCACTCCTCTCTGCCAAAGTGAGAAAGGTTTGATGAACTAATTAAGCCTGAAATTATTTAGCATCATGGAATATCTGCTATGATGCAAGTGCTTCTGATCTAGAGGTAGGCTGGTAATTTAACAAGTGACTGCAGCACATACATTTTGTAATGTTCTGGGTAAGAAGAGCACATATACCTGCAACTGCTAGATTTTCGTTTTTTTCAACAAATCACAAAGCTGCTATCTCTAAGAGCCTCCACTCTCTTTGACAGTTCCTAGAAACAACAGGTAACAGAATTCATGTTATCTACAGATATCACCCATAGATGCTTTGATTCATCTATCTAGCCAGCCCAGGCAAACTGGGCTGGTAGGAGAGCAAGAGCCTTGTACTAAGAGACTAGGTGAGTGAAGGAGTTTTTTGAGAAACAATTTCAGAGTATTATCTAATGGTTTCTATATACAGGGATTAAAGCTTAGTGAAATAAGGGCACAATCATGTTGAAGTAACAATATATATTTCCAGCAGTTTCCAAGTTGTCTGACCAGTAAGAGCTGTAACCATGCAGACACAGTATTGCTTTTTCCAATGCTTGTCACTTCAACTTACAACACTGATTTACGACTCATACATTATAAGCGTGTCACTAATTCTCATTTAATGTGGAATCAGTAACAAATTTTGGTTGGCATAATTCCACAAATGAATGATACATTTTCACTGAGAAGGATAAAAAACCCAACAAAACAAAAACACAAACAATCAAAACACACACAAAAAAACCCAACCAACCAAATAAACAAAAAATCAAAAAGCACACACAACAACAACAAAAAACTAACCACCACACTAAAAAATTACATTGAAAAAAAGCCAGCAGTGGAAGTCTGAGGAAGTCACCCCTATAGTAATCATCCTATGGCTTCTGTCCCATTTCCACTCATAAATCGCTTACAAATCTGTAGGCATGAAGAGCAGCAGAAAGTTTCATGCTTATATTGATGAGATAAATGGACTATTATCTCATTTCCAAGATTACTTGAAATTGATTTTATGGCCCCTTTGCTTTGACGAGTTTCGAGCTCTGATTAAAGAAAGGCCATGGCTATAAAACCTATGCCTGAACTCTGCCAAATTTGGGATGTGTTTTCCTACAGGATTTTTCCTGGATTTATACTCACATTTTAATAAACTATTTGCAAGAGCAAGCAAGTATTTACAAATATCAACAAGACTATCCTAAAGATGGGAAGATAATTGATGCTACAATTCCTTCTGCATAATCATATTAATTTTCTGACAGTATCTTGGTACTACACAGAGGAGAGACTGAGCACCAGAGTCAATAAAGCAGGAACCACAACATATTCAGTACACTAATGTTTCAAAGATAACTTCATATATCTGCCCTATTTTTCCTTTTTTATTTTTCTTTTGCAATATTATGCTCTGAGGAACGTAGCAGCAAGGAGCCTGGTGCTGATGATGCATCACAGCAGTACACCACCAGAGATGTTGCTTTAATGGTATATTTTAAGGATAAGGTGCTTTAATGATGCATTCCTCAAAGTCAGAACCAGCACAAATTCCATAGAAGTTAACAGTAAATAGATTGCATGTTGTATACTGACTTGTTAATAACACACCCATATGGCAGTAGTAAAGCAAAGAATATAGCTTAGCATATTTAAATATAATTATACTGTATAATGTATAAATAAATAGGAAAAAAATAGCATCTATGTCACTTTAATTTGCCTTCATGGGAAATTACTAAATTAACTGAAGAATCTTCTCATTGTACACACACAATTTTAGGATTATTACTGTTCTCTGTATATATAGTTTTAAAATTATATACAACTTTGCAGATTGAAACTGGAATAAATGTTTTGATTACTATTTTAATCTAGAAATGGCATGTATCATTATTAGCTGAGAGTAGAGTGAAATGTAAATATCAGTAGAACTGCATTCCCACCCTGACAGGAGAAAAAATCAATCTGCTATAATATCCATCTGCTCCTACAGATATTTGATCATAGCCACTATCATAAGATATACCATTTTTGTACTAAATTATTTTTACTTATTTTCTATTACCACAGTATACTGGAAATGCTTGTAACCATGCTGATTATTCTATCTTTCAGCATGTAAGTACAAGCGGTTTTCAAATTAAAAAAAATAAAATGGAAAGAAGCCTAAAACAACAGTGAGAATAACTTCTCATAACTATACAGTCAAGCTGATCTATGAATATAATCTTATACACAGAAGTCAAGTTTTTATAACCAGTCTGAAGGAAGCTGCTTCTAGACAAATCTCAGATGTAGGAAAAAAACTTGAAATATAAAACTCTGTCAAATATTTTGCCTTTTGTGCCGGGAATTTCACACCTTTCCACACTACTTTCAAACACAAGTTACACCTTAGGGTTTTGAACCTAGATCTAGTTTATTAGATAAAACGAGGCTGTTCAGCTATTACTCTGTAGACTCAGCTGACATTAACACCCCCGCAGTACCCAACTATGCTGCACACTGTAATTAAATACCTAAGGTGAAACTAGCTTTGCATCTAACAAAGGAAGATGGATTTGATGACTCAGTATGTTCCAGCAATTGAAGCTTGCAAGCTGCAAATTCCCCAGTCATCTCACACTTTCAGCTGAGTTGCAGGCCTGGAGATAAGTAATTTTTTAAACACAGCTAATCGAATTCTGTTCAATACGCCAAGCAAACTGAAGGTCGAAAAGTATATTCAGAACAGGCATTTGAAATGAATTTCACATATGAAACCAATCTAACAAATAAAACAAAAAAAAAAAAAAAGAAAAAAAGAAAAAAAAAAGGCACTTGGTGACTCATCTGAATGTCAGAACATCAAGAACCAAGGAAGAGAAAGAGACTGGAATAACTAAGTCCGAAGAAGTGCGTGACACGTGAGTACAAACAGCTAAAGAAAAGTTCCTACCCCTCTGCTCACAAAGGACCAGTAGGAAGGAAAAAACAAAAACCAGTGGAATAAAACCTCAAGAGAACAGAGGAATGTCTGGGAAGATGGAAGAAATAAAATCAGCATTTCCATCTTCACAGAAATGCTTCAAGTATTTCACTATGTCCCCAGTCTATGATAAAATGAAAACTTACAGACAAGTGAAAGCAAAAGCACATGAGAGAAGTATTCCCTGTATTTCTGAGATAGATATTCACTGCAGTACAGTACACAGCCTGGTATTACACAGCATTATGGTTTAGATTCTCCTCAGAAGACTTCTGAGATACAGCCTTGCTCTCTTCCACACAGTGATTGCATTTACTGTCCTCCTATCATTAAATGGCAAAAATTAACTTTAAAATCAAGCCTACCTAGCCAGACTCATACAAAAAAATAAAAAAGGAATCCCTTCTAAAAAAAAAAAGCAACAACTTCTAATTAGCCAGGCCAATCTGATCGTGGGAAAAATGTCACCTTCATATATGCAAAAGAAGAACAAGATAGGCACTAGTTCTCAAGGATCTAGCCTTCCTTTTAATTCCCAGGTCATAGAAAAGCCCTTGGGGTTGAAAAATACAGTAGGTCTTGATAAACTTTTGAGTTTTAACATTCAGCCCCAAATCCTCATTCTGTACTCAGACAAGCTATGTCCTTTAAAAAGGTGAATATTAAATCACACATCATTTTTTTCCAGCCTTTGTTTTGACAGAATTATGAGTCTATTAATAACAAAGAAAATAACTGAATATAAAAAAGCCTATAAAGTTTGAACTGAAAATTGCTCTAAAGCTGAGCTCTGATTGCACCTAAACTTTTTTTTTCTTTCTGCCCTGATTTAAATAAAGCAAAAATCAAAATTACTTTTTTTTTTTTTTTTTTTTTTATTAAAATGACCTCGTTTAATCTCTAGCTGATGAGGACATTTTCTTTAAAGACTATATAGTCTCCAATGGTTTACCTTGGTTTAAGATCTTAAGTAAATTAGTAGCACATATTTCTAAAATATCTCAGTTAAAAATGGTTTAAGAAACCCTCTTTGAGTAGGAAACATAAAACTATTAAGCTGTACAGAATGGCTTCATCCAAAACCCCTACACAGTGCAAAAAAATAGTCTTAACCAAGCTGTAACACTCTGCAGGACCCCAAATGCAGCCATCACAGGTATCTTCATTCTCACAGATTTTATTATTATTACTCTGAAGTAATTTTATTATGATTATTGAAGCTATAATTCAGTGTTTGTCTAGTTTTAAGAAACTATAGTGTAGGAAATACCAATTACTGGTAATCTGTACACGTACTACAATGTGCGCTATCTTGGTATACAGGTTATAAAAGCACAGACAGACAAATCACTACAGTAAACCGTTTATGCAGTGATTTTAACCCCTTCTTAAATAAGTTATCACAGAGGTGCCACCAGCATCACTGATGGGCTCAGCTGTGGGTCCATTTTAAGGCCATCTGAAACTGTCTCTGCTTGACAAGGGGGCAGCTCCTGATCTCTTATCACAGAAGTCATCCCCACAGCATCCCCTTACCAAAACTTGCCACGTAAGCCCAGTACACATGGATAGCATATAATGGAGAACAAAAAATACTGAGAGACTTAAATGACCTCAGTGAGGTTAATAAGGAACCTCTTGATCACATAAATCATCTACTACGTGTTGCTGCAACTGAAGCAGTAGCGCAAAAAGGCAACTTCCACTGCTAGCTTGAATTTTTCAAATGCTAAGGCATAAGAAAAAAGCAGCTTTCACTCACAGCTCATGCACCTAAAGACCTTCATCAGATTTATTGTAAAAAAAAGTCTAGTGCAAAAAAAATAAAGTGGCCTAGAGGTAAAGGACTGTAGAGTTATGAGTCAAAAGTGCACAATACATCAAAAAATACACTTTTGCTATAAACTCCTCAATCTTGATTCTCTGGAACTTCCCTGATGGAAAGTAAAAAATTCTGGAGCTGGCCAGTGAAATACTTCATGTGTGTACAGGCACCTTCTGTTGCTTCTGCTTTCTCCTAGATAAGCTATCCTTCTACTAACAAAAAGAGAAAGAGCTTCTCTGAGAAAGGAATGTGGAAGGAGACATCTTATGTCCTTGTATGAACAACTGTCCATGGGTCTGGAGAAAACTGGAAGCATGTCTGTGGAAAGGAGGTAGTAAAGGGAGGTGGGAGGGGAGCTCTGCAGTCATGGCTGTTCCACTTCCCTCATTTCTCTATCATTGCATGTGAAGGAAGAAAATAAAAACATAGGAAAGGGAAACGATTTGCTAACTAGGTATATCTTTAATATATAATATAAATATATTTTCTATGGATGTAGGTTCTTTTTAAACTCAGATAGATGGTGTTACATACATTTAGATAATGATTTGTGGCTGGATATGTTTACGTATTACTAACATGCACACACCAAAGCAGCTATGCACTACAATCAAGACTGTGAAAATTGGGTTGAATGGCTGCCAATGAACAATTAAAAGCATTTCAGTTGACCAAGCCTGCAATGTAAATTCATTTGAAGACATTCCCAGTGCACGCTCTGAAGCAATTGAAGTCTTTTGCAGATGCTCTCTTGGATATAGACTGGATAAGCATTTGTGTTCTTGCCTGTACTGTAAGAAGTTGGCTTACACTGCTTGTGCGATAAAAATCCAACTGTCTAGGGCTATCAGAGATATTAGAGGCTGGAGGAATGTTAAGACTTTTTTTTTTTTTTGCAAGTAATCTCTTCACTTATAAGAAAAAAACAATGTTTAGTCAATAAATGTTGCTACTTCACTTCTTTCCTGTAGTGTAGGAACATTATTCTTCATTCTCTATTTTAGCCCACTTTGGCAGGTACTTTCATGCCTATCTATGTAAAAAAAATATTTTGTTTTACTTGTGGTGATTAAATAGGATCCTACTAAGTGTGCTGAAAGTCTAAAATTCCATCATCTAAGACAGAGCTCAAAAAACCCTGTGCTATTTCAGTTCAGCCAGGTCTGAACAGGGAAACACTAACAAATAACACCAGCCTGCTGTAACACTGAGCACCACAGAGCTCAGCCAGATCACTTATAAAGAGAATCTTCCATACCCTTGAAATAATAAAATCACATTTGCCTACTATATACAAGACTTTTTAACTATGCCTCAATAATATTTATTGGTGCTTAAATAATTGTAAATAAACCAAGTAAACGAACAGCAGAATATAACAGAACTCTTTAGAAATGCAGTCCTTGGAGAAAAAGCTTTGTTACTAGCAGTAATCGATGGGGGCTGAAATCACCAAGGTCAGTTTTTATAGACAAATGACCTTTCTTACTGTCAGGTTATTCTCTAAATATTCAAATTAGCTTATGTTGTCTTCATCATGTCTTGTCTGAACCCTACATTTTTTAAAACTAGCATACATGTTGTAACATAAGTAAATTACACCTTTACACATTACAGCTGAACAGCGCGAAGAAACACACTAGAGTAAACTATAGTTTTACAAAGGCAATCTGTTTTTTCTGTGCTTTTAAGAAAAATATTTTAAACTGGATGAATACAGTGAAAAGCAGGTAGCAATTGAGCATTTGTATAGCTCCAAATGTGGTGATCCTTTGATAAGAATGATTGATTGTGTCTGGGTAAGTTTGCTTAATATTTGCTATGGACACTGTCTTGACTGAGGCTCAATCAATCACCCTGAACAGGAAATCAGGGCTAATGCACTAAAACAATATCTGTTATGCACTCCGTTAATCCATCACAATTCTCTTGTGCAGTGCCAGGGAGTAGTTCTGTGACTGGATGCTGACTTAAAATGGATCTTTGAACTTGTTTTTATTTTAAAAAGCATTTATTGTTCAAGTACTTATAGAATTTTAAAGGTACAGAACCACATTCTCCACCCGGAATTGAGCTATGTTAGGAAATCTTAAGTCAAATGCAGTACACCTTTTAAAGTTTTTCATGTAAAAAACAGATTAACGTCTATGACGTTTGATGTTGCCAAATTTAAGAGCAAAACTCCAATGGAGCGCAAACAAGAGTTCGGTCTTCTATTATCTTATGTAGACTTTAATTTCCATTGTTCACCTTAATAAACTTTTTGTAATCAGTTCCTATATTATACTATATTTTTCTGTACTAGATGTTAGCTGTGAAATAGCCCATTTCTTTTAGATCCTCACAAGTCAGAGGTAAGCTCGTATGTGCAGCATATAAATATTCCATACAAGTAGAAATACATAGAGCAATTGGCCATTAAGATTTAAGATGCCTGTTCACATACTTGACTCTGAAGAATAAAACACTTGTTCACTAGAAATTAAGCCTCAGATTAGAAAAACAAAACAAAACAAAACCAAAAACAAAAAAAAAAAACCCCAAACAACAACCAAAAAACCAACACAAAAATCCAAACCCAACCAAACAAAAAAAAACCCAACACAAACAAAAACCCAGGAGGCATATCAAATGCAGATTCTTTTCATAAATGTATTATTTCATCCCTCATATTCAAGCATTTAAAGGTTAACAACAGGAGCAGAAACTTTTAACTGCAGAAACTTTTAAGTGCTGAGGAAAAGCATTCATTACAGGCAGGAATTACAGAATCAAAAAAATCACAGAATCAAAAAATGACAGCATGTTAGGGGTTGGAAGGGACCTAGATCATCTAGCCCAGCCCCCTGCCAGAGCAGGATCACCTAGACTAAGTCACCCAGGAATGCTTCCAGTCAGGTCTTGAATGTCTCCAGAGAGGGAGACTCCACAACCTCCCTGGGCAGCCCCTTCCAGAGCTCCATCACCCTCAACCATAGGAAAATCACCTGAATGACAGATACACATTCCCCTATGAAAACCTGTAGCTAGTCAACAGTGGGAAACTTATTATTTCCTTATTCCTTTATTAGATTTTAAGGGACATAATCTTGCTCAGTTTTCACACCTGATTTTCTTCAATCACCAGAAAGTACATCTCAAAACTCTGTCCAGGTGAAGCCTTGCCTGAGCACTACTGTATGCCAAGGTGACTGCAGCTGTTTGACTGGTTTCTGGATTGGTTTTCTATTGTCTTCTGGGTAACATGGTGAAGAGCCTGTCAACTTTAGTGAGCTAAACAGCTCAGAAAACAATTTTTTGTTGTCAATGGCTTTGCGTATTTTTTTGCATAAGTTGATTGGCTGAACAATACCAATGCATTTTGGAGCTTATCAACAGTGACAGACCTAGAGAAGACAACTCTAATGGACAGCAGAAATAAAGTATCTTAATAGCCACAGTGTCAAATCAGAAACATTTTTAATTATGCACAGTACATTAGAAATAATAAATTACTGAATATTGATTGTATTGGAAATTTAACTTTCTGATCAGTCCACTGAATAGGCACACAGTGAGGATTAGAAACTAATTTCTACCCTTACTGCATTGCTGATACTATTTTTTTACCATTCTTCTATTATTCAAACTTCAGGTGCCATAGGGCATGCCTTCAATCTTGTTTTAGAGAAGATTTCTTTATGCCAGTAATTGCATGGTAGGCTTTATGTCAACTTACTTGTTTGTTGAAACCAAGCACTGTCACTAGCTGTGCCTATAACAGTGATTTCTTTTGTGACATGCATGTCACTATCTCCTCCAGGAATTTGTCCAAGGCCAACAATTCACTTCAAATAGTTATTCTGAAAACCATCAGAATGAAAGTACTTTGAAATATTATTACCTCAGGACAAAAACAGTGCACTGATTTATCTATGTGCAATTTCTTCTGTATCCTTGGTCTCTTTATACATGAAGAATTTCACCAGTATCATGGATTTTGAGCTGTGGTCATAAGGGAACTCAAAAGACAGCATTAAGAAAAGAAGCTTGCCATTCTGTGACACAATTAACATAATTATTAATATTTAACACTATTGTATTTATTTTTTATTCTATATCTGATATAAATACAGTGCCATCTCTATCTTCCCACATGCAGAAATAACCACTAACAGTATATTTATTCCATATCTTTCGTCATAGTGTTGGTCGCAACGTAGAATTATCACCAGAGCTCTCATGTCAAGGACTACTGGTTAATAAACCCCTTTTTTTACCTCTGACCTGAGAAAACTGCCTCAGGTCATCTACTTCTGTTCTTAGCTTACTATCTGGTCAGTGCTTTTCTTTATTACACTTAATGTAGGCAGACAGGCAGCCTCAGAGGAAACTCTTTCAAGGCAGTCATATACTTTTTAGAATACAGATAGTCCAAGTTCTACATATTATCCTCAGAAAGCATTTACTGCCTTTCTGTCCAGTGCATTTAAAATAAATTAATGCAAAAAAACAATTTTAAACATATATTTTTGCATTATACAATTATCTTTTGTATAATTATCAGAAAATGGGCTTGAATGGACCTTAAAGATCATCCAGTTCTAACCCCCCTGCCATGGGCAGGAATACCACCCACTAAATCAGGTTGCTCAGAGCCCTGTCCAACCTGACCTTGAACACTTCCAGGGACCGGGCGTCCACAGCCTCTCTGGCAATCTGTCCAAGTGTCTCATCACTTTCAAAGTAAAGAATGTCTTCCTAATATCTAATCTAAATCTACCCTCCATCACTTATAAACTGCTGGCCCTCACCCTATCACTTCCATTCCCTGACAGTGTCCCTCCCCATCTTTCCTGTAGACCCCCTTAGATTTTCTGCTTTATTAGAAAAAATGTTCTGCTTCATTATTTATTAGAGCTCTTAGATTTTCACTTTATAGCATTGTAAGAATTACAAGATAAAAGATAACTGCTCACACTAAGTCAAGCTAAGAATACTACACACCACAATATTAGCGCTCCCATAAACAAAACTAACATATTCAAATTAAAAGCTAAAGGTTTTGTAGTGTAGATTGTTAAGTAAAAATGAAATTGATGTTATCAGTAAAGATTCTTGACTTTGCAACTTGAAACAAAGGATGCAAGGCCTTTTTCATTATGACAACTAGCTTGTCATATATTAATCTAAAAAGCATGGCTTTAGTCCTAGCTATATAATAGTTCCTTCGAGCCCCACTCTCCCCAATCCCACATAGACATACATTATTCAGCATGTTAGAGACCATCTGGAACTTGCTCCTGAAATAGCCCAGGACTTGATGACCTTCCAGATAGGCTGTAAAAACCATTTGTTTGACAACAGTTTGAGGGAAGGTTGTGGGTGTGTTGTTTCTGAAAGGATTCAGCAGGCTATTTTACAATTCTGATTAATGCTTGATTTAATTTACTATTTGTATGGTTTTGATCCTGAGCGGTCAGTCACTTTTACCATGAAGCTTAATGAATGTGTTGGTGTTTACTGCTTCAATATAAATATGCACATCAACAGTGCCTGGCCTGGATGAATGCCCATTAGAGGCAGTGAGAAGACTCATTACTGACAGTGGTGGCACCTTTCCTCTCCGAGAGAGAGCCACACTATCTCAGAATCAATTGCACTGGTGCTACAACACCTAAGCAAACACTAGACTGAAGTCTGGCTAAATGCTGGTTTGTACCCATGCAGTAGATGATACGCATTAAAAATATCTATTCTGAAGAGTCATGACTTGTGTAAACATCTGATGAATTAAATCATAAATGTGGTTGCACGTAAGGTAATGATAGAAAACTGCAAAATGTGCGTTCAACTCCTGCTTCCCTGTTCCTTACAACTTCTGACATTTTAAAGGACAGAACACAGAAAATGTTCATATCTCTCATGGCAAGGACAAAGTTTTTGAATATGGTATGAAAGATGATGAATTATCAATGATGTGATTAAAGGAGCAGTGTGTGGAAAAGAGGGTATGGTCAGAGTGCTGGAATGAGGTTAATGATCTTGCTTTGGTTATTTATATGAGATAAATAATTTCAGCATCACATAGTTTTCATCTATTAGCTGGGAATAAAAAACTCAGGTTCCTCATGTAGTCATAAACAAGGTCAATGTATTTGCTATTCAAGTATATACCACTAGAAGCATGTATGGTTCAAAACAAGAAATACACTTTTTTTCATATAAGTGTTGTAGAAGATGAGAAAATATTCTAGAATAGATTCCAGGAGAGCTATCTATCCAAGCCTATAAAATAAATACCTGTTTCTCAGGGTTAAAAGTCAAGTATTTGCATTTAAAAGCACAGAAAAATGTCCTGCATATCACCCTTTGCAGCAAAAGCTATTTCCACACAGTATGCAAAAAAAATTTAGATGTGGAACTGGGACTGTAGAACACACCAAAAAATGAATGAACAAAATATTCTGTATTTTGTTGAGAAGGATAAAGAACCCATTTGATAATGTGCCTAAGAAACAGGTGATTTTTTCTGCATTTCTGCAGAGCAGAAAGGTCTTACCTTCTCAGCACACTGTGTCTATTCCTTTCTGCTTCCTGAACTACATTTGTAAATGAATTACTGTGTATAAATTTAGAACTCAAAGACGCCTTGCTCCTTCCCTCTCATATTTGTCCTCAATCACAGTATTTTTAGGTCTGCTGGAAACTTTCATGACATGTCTCTAAAATATACTCATTTGCTAAAAGGAGTGAGCTATGTGAAACCCAACTCGACATACTCCCCTTTCAGCCTTGTCATGGGTAATACCATAAAGTTCTCAATATTTGGAACACAATCCCCACCAGGCCAGTCATGACCAAGGTAGCTTTTTGGGATACTGAGTTCCCTGTTCAAATTTCTCAATAACATTGTTATTCCAAGAAAGATTTTGAGCGCAGCAATAGTGTGCAAATACCTTGTAACAGTGGATGTCTCTCCCTAAACTGCTTAATTTCCAAAAAGGTTACTTACGAAGTACAGGTCACAGGGATTAAGTCATGTAGCTCCTGTGGAGTATGCAGGAATTCACAGTAGAAGTCCTGGGAATTCTTTTGAGAAATCTATTAATTCCTAATGAGTCATTAATCACTTGCTGACTTCACATGTAGCCTTCAACTTTGAAGATAAATACAGTATTTGAGATTTCTTTGACAGAACTAGAAATCTTACTTACTTGACTGAAATGGAGATGACAGACCGAGATTTTGGAAACTGGCTAGTGACAGGGGTGCTTTGCTGTTTGCATCCAAACAACTGCCAGGATACTTAAAATACTGCTGTGAATCCACTGAAAAAAATCAAACTAAAATGTGTCAAGTTAGGCATTGAAAACCCACAGCATCTAAAGCCACCAGTTAATTTTGAGAACAGGATTTATTCACACAATTAATCCCAAAAATTTCCATGGATGGTAAAATGCATTTTAACATGAAAAAAGCAACTTGAGAACCATTTCCAAGCCATAACCTTCAAACTGCAGTTGTATTTAGAAGTATTTTGGGATTCAGCATCACAAAATGCTTAACCAAACTATATGTCTATTAGTTAGGATGAGTGACACATACTAGAGCAGTTTTCTCTCTCTGAAGACAGAAATACTATTACTATTGCAGGGCTTGGGGTATTTTTAGAGCTAAGGAGACTTACCTGAGAGCAGACAGTTATGCTTATGCACAAGGAAAAACCTACGTGAGGGAAGGTGAAGGGAACCAGAGTACTACAATAATGCATAGATTAGTAAAATGTTTGGGTTGGGGTTTTTTTTAGCAAGAATATTTCTGTTGAACAGAATTACATGACTTTCAAATCAGCCCAGGTTCACAGCATGAATTGAGAAATACAGTAGCATTAGCTCACATATTGAAAGTCATTAAATGGGTAGTGAAAACTAAATCAGAATCTATAGTCTGTGGGAAGTTCTTTAAGATCCAGTGAGATCTGCTACATAGTTTTTTGCTTGGAGTTTTCATAGCAGCCCCTATGATGCTATGGTTGGATCTGTGACCAAAACACAGTTAATAATTCAGGGATTTTTTATTTACTGCTGAGCAGCACTTTAGAGTCAAGGTCTTTTCTGTTTCTCAGGATGAAATAACTGGGGAGGGGACACATCTGGGACAGCTGACCACAGGGACATTCTGGACCATATGATGTCACACTAGGGGACAGAGGAAGGGAGATGGATGTCTGTATGATGGTGTTTGTTGTCCCAGGTAACTGCTGGGAAAGCCTGGCTTTCCTGGAGATGGCCAGATGCCTGCCTGCCAAGGGAGGCAGCAAATTAAGGCGCTATTTTGCTTTGCTTGTGCCTACAGTTTTACTTTTTTCCATTTTCCATAGTCTTTAGCTCAAGCAACATGTTTTTCTCACTTTTGCCCTTCTGAATCCCTCCCCCATTTCACCAGGGGGAGTGAGCAAACAGCTGACGGAGGCTTAGCTGCTGGCTGGGGTTACTCCCCAACACCTACCAACAAGGCTTCAGACTGTGAATTGTATATATATACTCATACAAAACCACAAACTTCCTTGGGTTGGAATGTATATTTGTTGAGTGACTGATTTTGTTTAAGAGAAAAATTAAGATTTAAATGCTTACTAATGTTTGCAAACTCCAACACTTCTAAATTGTGCTGTGAGACAAACATTTCAAATATCTTGTACATTTCTATATTAATTTTTAAAATCAGATCAACTTACTGGACATTAAAAAGATAAAACATTTTTACAGAGTCATTGCAATGAGTAAAAACCACTTGCATAACCCAAAGGACAGAGGTATTTTGTAAATAATATATATTATTTTTAAAAATTATATTCAGCTCTTTTTATTCCTATGAATTGTATTTCATATAGAGTAATTGTGTTTAATGACAGGAGCAGCATTTTGTGACTCTCGACCTGTTTCTTCTTGAAAATGAAAAAATGGTCAAGACTGCCAATGGGTTATCAAATATAGAGGAAACTATCCACAAAGAAACTCATCTAAATGTATTTTTAGGTACATCAATAAAAGGCAAGGTGGCTTTACCATGAAATAGGCTCTCTGTTCTTCATGGCTTTGGATCAGTTGCAGAAAAAAACCCCAAAACATTTTAAGGCACTTGCAAAGTGTCAAAATTGCAAGCGATATATAATGTCTTCCAAAACTTTCTCTGAGTCAAAAAGCATTCCCTACACAGTTTGTTGCATTGAACTCTGACCAAAGAGTCAGTACAATTGAGAACACTATGGATTTAGCAACAAAATAATGAGATTTTTTTTTTTTTTTTCCCTTTAAAGCTCTGCAAGAAACCACAACAGGGCAGAACCGGAGGGTGACGGTGGCTTTGGCAGCTCTGGCGGGAGGCAGCTGGAAGGGTTGCTACGGTTCATGGCAGGGCAGAAAGCTAGAAGCAGGTCTTTGAATCCTTGGGGCTTAGAGAAGATAAGGGGTTCCATATTCCTGTGGAGTTAAGCAGCTTGACAAGGTGAACCAGGAGCAAGAAGGGAAGTGTTAAAATCCTCAAATTAATTCTCTGGCAAGATGGGAAACAGCTCTACACCAAGCTACACATTTTCACTGCAAGAAGCAGGTCCCAGCATGCAGCGAGGCTCTGAGAAGGCAGCTTGCTTTCCAGAACGAGGGATTCTAAAGCATTTGACATTATCACTGATGCTCTCTGATTACTCCAGCTTTGCAAGGGCATTTAAATAATTAGGGAGGGAGTCAATGTACACACAAATCAGAGATCCTGCATTCACTATGAACAAGATGCACCATCTTAGCTTACAGAAGCTGGTAGATATAACACTGTGGAGATAATGATGATTGGAATGTATTACTCTAGAAAAGGTAAGAAGCAGAAGCATACTAAAATTTGAGCACAACCAAAATTTGTGAAAAAGGGTTTGGTGGCATTTGATTCAACATGTCAAAGCAATTCCTGATATGTGGGAAAAGATGCAAAAATATAAAGGATTTACTGGCACATCACATTGATGGCACTGACTTTGACAGATGCCATTCCTTTGACAGTGGAGCTGCTTTGAGTGTAAATAGAATTCTAAATACTGAGAGAAGAAATTTGAGAAGACAAGGAGACTTGAGCTCTTCATTTAGTACTACACTTTTTTTTTTTTTTTTTTTTTTAAAGACCTTCATATACTCAGCTTTCTGAAATTCTCCAGGACTAAATATTTGGAGTTTATTCTAGCCTACAGAAGACATCTCATTTGGTTTCTAATCAGAAAGGTGTAGATCTAACTCCAAAGAAGAAAATTCTGTTATGCTTGAGGCCATAAATGCAAAGGCAGTCAGAATTAGATTTTTATAGCCTCCCCTTAATAAATAGCTCACAGCTGTTTAGATTGGACATAAGCTATCCCATTTTATTTTTCATTAGTACACAAGGAAAAACTTTTTCATGGAGAGGGTGACTGAGCCTGGAACAGACTGCCCAGAGGTTGTGGAGTCTCCTCTGTTCCAAACCCACCTGGACACATTCCTGTGAGATCTGGTCTAGGTGATCCTGCTCTGGCAGAGGGTTGGACCAGATGATCTTTCTAGGTCCCTTCCAACCCCTAACATCTTGTGATTCTGTGGTTCTGTGATTCTGTAATAGCAGCAGGGTGGAGACTCAATTGTTTGGTTTTTTTTAGGGAGACTAATTTTAGTCATTACTAAACAAAAGTATTCAAGTGAACAGCAGCTTCATGTGGAGAATTTATTTACAGAAATTAAAATATTTTAAAAGCAGAATATTTCACCTGATAAGCTTGACACTGTTGTTGTTATCGTTCAATTTTCTTACATCTTATTCTTTACTGAGAGTTATACAGATGGCATCATCTCATGACATTAGACTCCATATTATAACTGCTTGCATGTACTGTAAAAAAAAGCAATAAAGCACAAAACTGCAGAGCAGAATTGGAGGAAGAAGTGTGCTTTAGGACAGCTGAATTGAAATAATAAGACGATTTCTTTGAAAAAGAGGAAAAAATATCTTTTCCAATTCACTTTCCACATGACTCTTTTCAATTTCCCAATCAACATTACTGTGTGAATTTTTGGTCAAAGACCAAATAAACTTCTTGAAAAGACTATTAACTGCAGCCGTTCTGGAGCTATGGCTTCTGAATTAAAGGTCATGACAGTTATGAATGAGGTTATGGTCTTTTTTTACACTACTACTTGGACTTATGTCCTTGACAGAAGTGGAAATTTAAACCAGAAATAGGATTGCAACAAGACAAATGAAAGAAACTCTAAGCTACAGAAAGCAGGGCTAAGAGGAGGTCATTTGTAAGGCAATGCAATGAATTTGTGATGTTGATGTTTTGACAAGCGAATAGATCACCAACACCTGATGCTAGTAATGCAGTATTCTCTGCAAAGCTTTATCTTAAGAAAACAACAAACATTCCCTCAGAATGCAGTTAAATTGGCCAATTGAACAACAATTTTAAAGCACTATCCTAAACCTTGTTTTCTCCATGAGTTAAACTCCTCTCTCCATTTTCTGATCCTTCTTCTCTTCCCTCTCTGCCCCTACAACTGCATTCATGGACACCTCTGTCTCTTTCTCTACCCTTCAGTGTTTCTGCAGAAAGCTTGTCTCTCGCTACTGGTTTCAAAGCAATGCAGAATTAAGCAGGACTCTGTTGTCATATCAAGTAATCAATGATACACTGAAGCACTTTTTAATTAGACCACTGTGGTCCTGAACTAACCCTGAGATACAAAGATTAAAGAATTGCTTATGGCATTCTCAATGAGTGGTTCACCATAGTGAAAAGAAGATTATTGACTCAACTGCTAAGTTATGAGAATGGATGAAGCCTGGCTGAGTGCAGAAGTTCTTTTTGGCACAAAAAAACCCCAGTGTAGTTTTATGACCCAGCTCCTTTGAACCATTTTAATTAAGGACTACTATGATAAGAAAGCAGCTGAAAAGCTGTTTACTAGGAAGACAGGATCCTATTTACATGTTCACTTATTAAGTCAGAATTTTCAAGAATGTTACTGTACTTTGATCTTTTGTTTATAAAAGTATTCATTTCTCCCAGCATATTTCTATCTACAGATCTAGGCACAAAACTGTCAGAATTGTGACTTGGGAACATGTGAAAGTCAGTATCACTTTGACACCTGTTCTACTTTAGTAACTAACTTGCCTGTCTAATTAGATATTTAATTTTAATAAATAACTGCCTTAAGCTTTACATTCAGATCTTCTGCAGGTGTCATCTGGCACAAGTACCCTAACTTTAGTGAATCCAACTTACCATACCACTCAAAAATCTGCCCTTAAGAACTCATATTTAAAAGTGTAACTAATTTAACCAGACATTCTTTCAAAAAGGGTAGATTCATTTTAATAACAAAAATTTATAGGGTACATGCTATGGGAAAGCAGCCTGTTTAAATGGTAGCAGGACAAGACCAGTAATAATAGTCTTAAAACACTATAGAATTATATAGCACGTGCACCAAAGTATATGCATATGTAGAAATAATTAATGGTTCTGAACATGATCTTTCATCTTATTTCTTAACATTCACAACAAAGTATGTGAGCTTGTAAATGATAATGCTAGAATTCATCTGCTGAAATTATACCATCTGTGCAACATAGAAAGCACTATTTGTCCCTCAAAGTATTCCATTACAGAAAATTAAGAAAGCACTCTGGGCTTGCTGTTTTTAAAAGGCATTCAGACTGTAAAGTAGGAGTTTCAAAATCCCACTTGGTTTCTCACTAGATTCATAGGTATCTAATTTCCTGCACAGAATAAAACTTTTGCCAAACCCTTGAGGAAAACCCTATCAAAAGCTGGGGTTGTCAAGACACAAACTGTTCAACTCTTATTCTTGCCCTATCAATTTTAATTAAGAAAAAGGTGAGCTTTGGCATTGGGATATAGGTCATTCATCCAGATTAGGAGAGGGGAAAAAAAAGGGGGCAACCTTACTTCTTATGAGCAAATGCACAGGAAGCAGCAAGAGAAATAAAGATGAAGAAAAACTGTACTGCTGGACAGGGGGCAAGCCACAGCAACAGCTCAGGGGGTAGACAGACATATAATGATTCATGCTGTGCATATGCTTTAGTTTGAGAACATTACTACTGGCCTATAAATGGCATGTGAAGCCCAGGCTGTAAGGCAGCTAACACAGCAGCTGGGGAGAAAGGTGACAGAAACCCAACCTCATCCCAAAACCCCCACATCAGGATTCGTTCACTGCAGGGCAGTGCTGCGGGAGCTTGGGGAGCATTTGACAATCTGCAGGCAAGAAACAAAAGAACTACAAACTTGTCCTGCTGCAAATAGCATCTTAAAACTTCTGACAGCAAGATTTCATTCTCATGACATTACAGAATTGCTAACGGAGTTAGTACAGTTGATGGGTGATGTCAGCAGTTTACCTGCTGCTCTAAAATGCTGGATGGGCAGAGGAAAGTTTTGCTGAATTCAGATTAATGAACTGTAAGGACATTGCTGTAAGGAATCACCCCCCACGGTACTAGATGCAGCAGTGACCTTCTACAAAGATTAAGTTTATGCCTCAAGAGCAGGGGTCCAGTGAGTTTCTCAACAATAAGGACAGTCTTGTTTCCTGAGAGACATTAAAGACATCTCCACTAAGATCTAGCTCATTCACGGTCTACTTGAGAGACAGGCAGAAAAAAAATTGGACTTGATGAGAACAAAATATTCCAGACCTCTAAAAAAAATTCTTTGTACTAATGTACAATACTTTACTGAAGCAATATTAACTTGCCTATAATAATTTTTATTAGATGCTATGAGGTAATTTTGATATTAAAGATTCTTTATGGCACTTTCTATACTTCAGGTTTTATTTTAACTTAATTAAAATCTTCCTGAGATTTTCTTAAGAAACATATTTAGCCTTTCAATAAAAGAATACATATATAATTATATCACTCCTTTCTATAACATTTGGAGATGGACTAAACGAAGTAAGGCTGTGCAAATTATTCTGTTAAAATGGTGTCTGCCTTATTATTTTATATATTGGACAGGCTTGGTGCCACAAGATCCTGTTGATACTTTAGTCTCTGCTTCAGAGTAATACTTATTCTTACTGAAACCAACGTATCAGGACTTTTACCATTCAGTAGAAAAACATCTCCCCAGCCCCTGGATTCAAAGGACAACCCAGATACTAGAGAATTACAGTATCAGCTGTGATGAGCTCATCTAGAGATCCCAGGGAGGTAGGCAGTTAATCCACACCTCTTTAAACCATACTCGTTTCATCACTTCCTAGCATTCCATCCACACAGTTGGATTTTTAAGAGTATGGTGACTTCTAAACATGACATAAAGATACTTATTTTTCGAAACTGAAGAATAAATAATACAAAATTGTATATATGCACAACTATATATTATTAACCATGTGCACATAAAAAAGGCCTAGAAATGAATCTTTCAATTGTACTTTGTAAGACAAAGTAATTATCCATATATTATTTTATTAAAGGACCTGAAATCTAAGCTATTTTATTATGACTGAAAATAGATTCTGAAACTTGAAATGCATTACACTGGTCTGGCAGTAACTTTGCACATATCAGTACTAGTATATAATTAGGAGTCTAGATTTGGGAAATTCTGTTGCATACAAATAACTTAAAACATTAAAATGTATGCTCCATCCTCACTGATCCAAAGGGAATCAGATCGAAGATCTATGTGTTTTCTAAATGAAAAATTCAAATCAGAACATGTGAAGTAGTTTAAAATAATAATTAACATGAATTCCAATTAAGTATTACGCAGTAATTACAATGAGTGCTATTAGCAAATTCAAAATACAATTTCAGTTAAAGCTACTTTCATGAAACACAGCAACAGACAGGTGCACCTGAACATCAACAAGTGGAAGGGAAATTACAGGTGCTTGTATGTCAGGAAAAAGTGGAATTAACTCCCTTCTCTGTGGTTTACACTTTCTCAGTCAACTAGAACATTGCTGTTTATAAGCTTTTGTCATTTTTATAGGCTAAAATGTTTTTTTAAAGATAAACACAGTGCAGAATTCAGGAAACCATTTACAACAGGAAAACAATTTAGAAGTCTGTAGACACTTACCAGCAACAGAAAATTAGAGTTACTGCTCTACAAAGTTTAGGGCTTGTTTTCTAGTATCCACACCAGGTGCTTCAGAGAACAATGCAAGTGATATCCTGACTTTAATAAATGAAATCTGTTTTATAACTGAAGTTTTTGCCTTTAATGAAAAGTAAAAGAAATTGAGCACATTTTAATCCTTGTGATGTAACCACAAATACCCAATTATTTCTACAGAACAAAATAGGTAAGTTGAGGTTTCCTGGAAAGATTTCCAATCTGGTGACACTTCTATTTTATATTCTAAAGCCCTATTTGTAAATCATTTCAATCCTAATATTTCTCAGAGATCTGATTCTAATGCGCTCTTTTGCTAAGGGCCTGAGACTGCCTCAGTGCTACATATATGGGGTCTAAATGACAAGTGTGCTGGGAGAGCAAGAGCCAGATTCCAATATGAACAAAGCCTTGGGATGTGTGTCCACTCAGCTTTGCATGTGTGCTCTCTCTCTTTTAGAAAGCCAGGAAACCTTTTGTAACATTTTTTTCCTTTCTTTTTTCCTTCCAAATGGAATCTATTTCCCCCCCTAAAAAATTCTAGGTCTTTTTTTTTTTCCTCCTAAATTTCAAAGGCTGCCTATTAAGAATAATGATAGAAGAGAAAAAAAAAGTGAGAATTTGCACTCCAACTTCTTAAAAGTTTGGATACAGATCTTTACTTCATCTTCTGCCACTCTTCAAGCACATATATCCAAATGAAGAGGTAAAAAAGTCATAGAATGACTTCAGGATGTGCTGAAGATTCAAATGCTATGCTAGTTAGCAGGACACTTAGTCCTTATGTGGCTGGAAAATCAGACTGCAACCATTGAAATCTAGATTTCTGACACCTTAGAGGAATAAAGGTTCCAAACATAGCATGACTGGCTTTGGGGATGTTTCAACTGGAATAAATTTTACTAATTTCCAGTTCTGCTGTTGTTTCCTCCTTTCACACCCCTGCAAGAAAACCTCTTTGGTGAGTGAACGACTATATGTAGAAGTATGGAACAGAAGCATGATATTACAGTGATTACACAAGGCAAAGGGCAAAGAAGGAAACTAGACCTTAGAAATATGTAACAGAATTTCTTGACTATGTGGTCCAAATCACCATCTGGTAACACCGTGGCAATACCTTCAAAGATTGTCAATAAGAGCTCAAAGCATACAGCAGAAAAATGTTTCAAGAGGAGAAAAACAAAATAGCCAAAGGTAACAGCTTACTATTAAAACAGTTAATGCCCATTTTATAAGTCAGAGGCTCCATAACAATGCGGCCCTGAAAAGCTCAAGGGCCTGTGGTTCAACTGAGTAATCTGATGTTAAAGCAGAGGACATCTATTTTACTGCATCATAATTTCTAAAATTAACCAAGGTTCACAGTTTTGTGAAAAATACATACTAAAAAAATTAATTTCTGCATCCCTGATGGTAGTACTCTAAATTTAGATTACATACTAATAATTAAAGTTCTACATTCTGAAGTCTTTTATCAGGGCTTTTGCGTCTTCCCAGTAAAATCATAGAAAAAAGAAAACACTAACATTAAGAACAAGCTGAAAGGAACATGATGACTTCCACAGTTTTCATACTAAGCACTGAATTACAGAATCACAGATATTAGGGGTTGGAAGGGATCTAGAAGATCATCTAGTCCAACCCCCCTGCAAGAGCAGGATCACCTAGACTAAGTTACCCAGGAACCCATCCAGGTGGGTCTTGTATGTCTCCAGGAGGAGACACCACAACCTCCTCGGGGAGCCTGTTCCAGAGCTCTGTCACCCTTAATGTAAAAAAGTTTTTCCTTGTGTGAAGAAAAAACACCATATCATAGTAAAAAAAAAGATGCAGCAGGATCTATGTTTGTCTTAACCTTAGGTGTGCCCAAAGGAAAAGAAAAATCAGTGCTTTGTTAATGACAGATATATATTTAGCCTTACAAGACAATAACCGCTTCATTCACATCTATTATTTTCCAAGATCAGGGAGGGCTACAAATAGATGTTTTTTCTTTCAAAGATTCCTCAGGATTTCTCTAGACTTGGTGGTCTGAAGCCAGAGCTAGCTTACTTTCTCCAGCCTTTGCAACACAGAATCCACTTGATTGCACCTAACTGGCAACTCACAAGGACAGCTTTTTATTTTTTGGTATTTTCTTCCTTCCTTCTCCTTTCCTGTGTATGCCCATGTGTAGGTGTACCATTTAAAATGTCAGACTTAATAATTACATTGTGATGAAAACTCATTTCTCTTGATACAGTCTTGCTTGCCCTTCTTGTCCTTAAACTCTTTATCATGCTCATACCTTGTTACTTCTCTCTTAGGTAGGCATAATATTAGAGGCTCAACCCAAGCACAGTTTCACCTCCTATTTCTTGCACTGCAGAGCACAGACTGCAATTCAAGCAACACTGATGTTGCTCCCTGACATGACTGAGACTAAGCAGGAATGACTTTGGAAATTATCACCTAACTATGAGCACTTCTTACCCAGAGTCCTGACTTAAGCCAGTTCTAGGCACTTAGCACAAAAGAGTAGGTCTACAGAGGCTTTCCTTCGATTTCCATCATGACCACTGATGTGCAATGTCCCGAACGTTCTCTCAACAGAACTGCTATTGGCAGTAGATTGCTTCCTCCTACCTAACATTTACTACTAAAGAAATCCTTCTCCTTCACCATGACCAACTGAAGATAGCTCCTGTATTTTCAAGCACTGACAGGTTTGGTTAGGGTTGTTGGGCAGAACAGTGTTTTCAGGCTGATGGGTCAGGCTTAGTTTTACAGTTCCCAGGAATTCCAGTCATTTTAACTACTCTGGCATCCCTCATTTATCAGCAATCAAACATATCCAGTGCCCTACTATTCCTTTTTGTTTTAATCAAGAAACATTAACATTTTCCACATGTGGGAATGGTTATTGCCCTACAGAGGAATACTATCAGCTGTTTTATTTTAACTTTATCATCAAGTTATATATTTTCATTACCATCTTTAAATTTTCAGTGCAGTTATAAGAAGCATAAATTTCAAAGAGTTTTCCACAATAAACCACTAAATTCTATTTCTTGCCTGTAGTTTCCTGAGGGTTAAGTTGGGTTATTGCTTTTCCCATATTTTCACTTTTTTACATCAACATGCTTTAAGATGATCCTGTCAGGTGTTTTTCATTCCTCTCAAAATTGATTACTAGAGGACCCGTTTTGATTTTCCACTAAAGCTCTCTACAGAGGCATATAAACTTTATAATTAAATTTAATAAAGACAAACAAACATTCAGTTTTGTGGCCCTGTTAAATATAAAAAAAAAAAAAAAAAAAAAGGTAAAATAGGCAGAGAGAGGAGAGAAGAATCCCAAGGAAAGAATTGATTTCCAAATTTTAATACAACCACAAATACATTTACTATGTGGTCAGTGTTATCTCTATCTTTTAAAAGTGCAAATTAGAGAAATACTGAATCAAGAATTTTAAGTTACATATTCTTATATATGCTAAAGAAAGCAGTCCTATATATCTTTTATAGCTTCCTATAATATTGCAACACATTTATTTATTTATTTACAGGTCTAATTTCAGTTTTATGTCATATAGCATATTGAAGCATGATAAAATTTATGGATTTTTTATCATTATGGATTTTATCTACACAATATATGCACACTGGGATAAGAAAAACAAATGTACATAATTCACAAATTTATTCAGTTAGAAGACTCCAAAACAACTACACAAACACGCTAAAATATTTCTATTAGTCTACATTACTAAAGTGATTTATAATTTTCTATGAGAAATAATTTTCATGGGGAGAGTGGAAGTAGCATTTTCCTGCAATATTACAAACCACAGTCACTTTAAATCCTGTATTTTCACTCTTATTAAACCACTACTAAGAGGAGTCCTGCTGTTAGTGGCTCCTTTAGAGCAATAGCATTATGATTTTAAAAGAACCTTATTTTTACAAGTGAGAGGGAAACAGAGATGTGCTGTCTCCAACTGTGTAAGGTAGCTCAGGAAAGTCAGGGCAATTCTTCTGTGCACATTAAGAAGTGGAGGAAAGGGGCAGGAAGACCCTCAGGTGAGATCACTGGTCACAACAGACATACCAAATTACAGATCTGCAATCTCCATGTGGAATTTTCTGATGCTTACTGAAAAAAACTAAAACCATAACTTTTGAGCCCTATCTCAAGAGGTATTTATGTCTTGTCTACAGAAACTGCAGCCCTTGAGCAGCACAGACACCAATGCCCATGACAGTCTGTCACAGACCTTGTCATGATATTCTCATACTCTAACCACTCCGGCCTGTTTTAAAAGTAAGTAATTTCACTTTCCAATATTTTTCCAAATGTGAGGAGAGTTCTGCTTTCCCTGTTGCCATTAATTTCATAAGAGCTAGTTGATACTAGTTCAGAGGCTACTATAACATTCCTGAAATTCAGATAGGATAATCCCCAGAGTTGTTTCAGTTCAGTCAGCAGTTAAGCTAAATCAAAAACACGCACAGAAAAGTAATATTTCCTACCTTTGTGCAGAAAATAAAACCCTGTTGCTGCTGTAATTTGTATTTATACTACTCTATCACATAGTGCTGACAGTGCTGCAATAGTCCGACACAGCACCAGGTTTGTGTTTAATTTTAGAAAAATAGTTCTGAGAGACTTGGTGCCTTATTATAGTTTCATTAGAGAGGAACAAAAAGACACATATAACTGATCAAAACCCTAGGGGGTTTTCATAACATGAAGATTGCTGGAACACACAAATGCTTGAAAGAACTCCTAGAATGACCATATGTAGCTCCAAAATCCTTTTATAGAGAAAAAAACTCAAGATAGTTCCTCCATTCATTCCATCCTATAGGTTTAATATAAACCAGGTGAAACAGAATAAAGAACTTGGACTCCGATTAATAAAGAAATAAATCAAAGTCTAAACTAAATACCCATTTTAATCTAAACACTGATAATTTCCAGTGCTTTTTGACATGTAGGTATCCTAATTTTTGTTGTTGCCATGGAACCTCCATTCAGCACTGGAGTGCATGGAAATGCAAGATGACACACGTGCAGCTTCATCCTCCTGACTTCAGCAGGGTAGATAGGATTGTCACTGGGGGTGGGTGCACAGCTACATCTTTTCCTGGAGTGCTGGAGGAATGCAGAGCTGGTACTTAGAGAATGACGTGCACATTTATGGCATTATTTCCATATGCGTTGAAAGATGATGAGAATTGCAAAATATTTACCCTTACATGGGAAAACAATAATGTCTATACAGCTATCATTGTAATAGCTGTATGGACTGATTACTTAACTCCACACAAGTCATAAATTGTGTTTTAGGTCTCAGACTTGGTCTGTAAAAGTAGTAACAATGCCTGTGCTCTGAATCCTTCTTACCCATTCATGTCCTATCTCTTCCTCACCATGATGTCCCAGCCAGGCTGTTTGTGAAAGCAAATTTTTTCACTGAATCCTCCTTTTTAAGTATAACTCCTTCCATTCCTCCAATGTACTGTAATTCCTTAGATGAAAAATGGAATGATGAGCTCAGCAGTGTAGCTGCTTGAGCAGCAACCTTTGTGAAAGCTATACAGCTGAGTGGCAATTCGGCCAACCTCTCACGAATACAGAGAGGAATTCCATAGCCTATTTTTCCCTCAAAACTGATGAAACTCTTGTCTTTTTAAGCTCCAGAAAGTAGCACATGGCAGCTGAATCAAACATTGTGAGTTGCTCAAAGCTTCCAATCCTTCTAAGTAATCCTCAAATGAGAAGTGTTAAAAGTTTAGCCTTTCAAAGCACGTTAAGTCACATAACCACAGTACTTCAGTAGCAACAACAGCGTCTGCAACATCAGAATAGGAAGATCCAATAAATATATTAAACTACAATTTTTAAAATATACTAAAGAAGGCTGAGCCATAAGAGTCTAGAAAAGTTCATTACACTTACACGTGTATTTACAATGTTTATGAGTTCTTAAGCCTGAATAAATAAGCTTAATAAATAAAAGGAAGCAAAGCTGTCATTATGATGTACTACAAACTGCGTTTAGATTTACCAGCTGCTCATACCTCAATTCAATTCTGAAGAGTCAAAACTCTTTTATAACCTCGCCTTCCATCATGGAATAAATCAACACGCAGCATTTAAATGAGAGAAAAGAAAAATAAGAGTGGACATGATACAAGCATGTAGAAAGGAATGATACTCAAAAGGTCTGCTTCAGTTCACTATTTTATGTCCATCCACCATAGTGGCAATGATCATTTTGTAAAGTATTGTTTCAGTTGCACATCAACCTGCTGGTATTGTAGAAAGGGCACCTGTGTGTAATTGCATCAAATAGGTTCACAACACACTTATTGATAAGATGGATTTAGATAATGTTTGTGCATTCAATAAGCTATTCAATAAGCTTCTTTGGCTATTGCTGAGTCTGTTGCATGGAATCATGGCCAGAAGAAGAACAGACTTAGTCCTTGATTGGGGATGAAAATGACATGGAAAGAATGAAACAATGAAGAAAAAAATTGATACTTCTGTACTGAATAAAAAATGTTTTGTCTGTAAATTGTACCCTGACATTTCTTAGTCTTCTTGAATTTTAACATGTAAAATAGTGATAATTACTAATCTTGAAAACTAATCACTGACTGAAAGGTCCAGGAATTCCCAGGCTATGCAGAAATATTTATTTTAAATTCACCAGTTGAATTTATGTTTGAACAAATACAGATTTTGCAGTTTCCACTCAGATGAGGGCTGCTCATTTTGCACAAAGTTTATCTTCACACCAACTTGAGGAAAACATGTCAGTCACAGCTACATGTACTTTGAGTATCATAGCTTAGCACACAGAGTGTTACTCTTCCAGCAAATGCTAGGCTTGAATTTGTCATCAAGCATCCTTACTGTATGAGGTCACAAACTTCCTTAGAATTTGCAACAGAAGTGACCTTATTTTAACATATTATCTCTAAAGTCATGACTGGGTGAACATTTTCATTGTTAGTAATAAAAGGCAAACAGTTTTATGCTGGGGATTTTGTTTGTTTTCTATATATGTAATTACAAACATTTCACTAATATGATATAGTTTCACAAATATTTGCTCATCAATCAAAACAGGTTTTTATTTAGGAAACAATCAAAAAGGAGCTAGAGGAATGAGGCAGTGGGAAAGCAGGATTAAAATCCCTCTGCTACATGAAGGCAAAGCAACCCCTACTCCAAATGTTGTCCAGACTATTTCAGGATCTTATTAATTTTTACAAATATCTGAAGGGTGGATGTGAAGTAGGAGGGACCAATCTCTGTTCAGTGATGCCCTGTGATGGGATGAGAGGTAGCAGGTGGAACATGGGAAGTTCCATCTCAACATAAGGAAAAAAGCTTATTCATGTGAGACTGACAGAGCCTGGAACAGGCTGCCCAGAGACGTTCTGGATTCTCCTCTGGAGAATTTCAAGCCCTACCTGGCTCTCTTTCTGTGTGACATGCCCTGCTCTGGCAGGGCAGTTGGACTCCAGCCCCTACCATTCTATGATTGCTCTGTGGAATTAAATGTCCTCCCTTAGCCCTAAAATTATTATAAAGTAACTGGAGCAAAGACCAAGAGAAGAGAAGAGAAACCACACAATGATTCCAGAGTACCCTGTATTCTTATAGTGAAGGTGTCCCAATTTATGCTCTATTTTGTACAATATGGACCAGCTTCAACGCTGGACTCTGCTTTCTGGGTGGCACAGGACACTTCTTCCTACAGTACTCTATGACTTCATTTAGCCTCCTCTGTTGGATATAGTTTCCTGAAAATTTTCAAGAAAAGATTAAACTGCCACACAGCTCAGGGTTAGTTGGCCCAGAGGCTTTGCTCGTGAGCACATCTGGCTTCTCATCTTTGAGGGCATAGAGCCTGCTCTGCAGCTGCAAGCCTTTAGGTGGGGCAGGAGCCTTGCTCTTGGTGCCAGAAGTCACCAGCTTCCACTCCTCCCAGTCCCCGAAGGCTGGGCTTACCCTTCCACCAGGGACAGACTGGCCTCGTGTGCGTGTTAAGACAGGGCAAGCGAAAGCATTGCTGCTAGCCTTGTCCAAGGATAAATTACAAGCGCATAGATCATAACACTGTATCCTACTGAAAACCCAGTCATTAACATAAACTGTAACAGAAAAAAAATAAATCCTCAGCTGAAGGCAAAAATCACACAGCAGACATGACAAAATGAGAGGCCTTCCCTAATATGCATTTTAAAAATTAAGTTTCTGAACGAGTACACTGGCAGCAGCCATTTACTGGAGCTGTACATTTGGGAGCACATTGAGAAGCAGCTTTTCAATCTGAAGGATCAAACCTGACACAATTCATCAGACAATAACAGTGAAATCAAAAAGACAGTAACTGGAAAATGTAATCCTCCCCTGAAATTTTCTTCAGCTCACCATCTGCTTCCATTCTATTACATCCCACTGGGGACTCACTGTCTTGCAACATCTCCTCTGGGTAGAATTGCCACAGATGTAACAGGCAGGACTGATAGCTTCGCTGCATGACTCAACCAGCAGCAGGCTCTGGGTGACACACAACCCTCTGACAAAGGACAAAACCAAACCACGCAAAAAACAGGTAATGACAACCCCTGAACCAAATGCCAGAGCACTGCATCGAGGCAAAGCACGTGTTAACAGAAACCAGCCAGGTCTTTCCTTAAGTGAAAACAGCAGGACTGAGCCACCACAATGGAAGGTTTACAAGCATTTAACTGCACAGGTTATTTCCTCAGAATATCCTCAAACACAAGAATTCTCTCCAGTTGTCAGAACTACTTTGCTGACAAAAAAATGTATTGTTGGTGCATAGCACTTGTATGTAACTGATATGAGAAGAATTTTTCTTCGAAGGAAGGTGCTTGCAGCCATCTGGAAGGAGTGTGTGCCAAGCACTGTGCCTGCTGAAATGCTATTTTCTGTCTTCCAGAATTCAAATAAACTAAAGTGGTGGAAATTCTTTTTTAAAAGATAGACAATCCCTATGGCATAGAGAGATCAGAGGGATGCTAAGGCTCTATCAGTTTTCCACTAAGAGATCAGAACATTTCTAGTAATTAAAATGCATTTACCAGAGGTTATTATTGATAGGTTAACTTTTAACCTTACCTATACTTAAACTTGCACAACGTATGATATATACCTTGCAGATGTGAGAGCCTGGAAAAAAAGAATCTGAGGTTTATTATTATTCATTTGTTCTTGACTCTCAGAAAGTCCAAGTGCATGTTCTTCAAATGGTATATTTAAGTGAACCTTCCTGCTTTCAAAGAGAGTCTTTTCAGCTATAAAGGATCAAGGGAGGAGCTGTTTAACTTATTCCTCAGAGTTTCCACTACAGTGGAGTTCAGTGATCCAGAAACTTGAATTCTAAATGCCCTTCCCATTCACTTGAATGCTTTAAGATGTGATCAGGTAATCTGAGTCATGCTCAGATGAAGAATAAAGATTTATCATAAATACAATTTATTATTATTTAGTGTATTCAACATTAATTCAAATGACTTCTAAAAACTGCAGAAGTATGTTTGTCCAGTGTAGGTGAACTCCTTTGCTCTAAAATGCCCATTTGCTAGAACTCATTCCTCCCTTCAACTCCATTCGTTTCCATTACAGGAAACATTTCTTCATACCATGCAAACACCAAATACAGTAAAAAATTACTGACAACAACCATATATTAAATACTGCTGAGGATCATTGAAGGAATTAACAAAAAGAATTTACCTAAAATGTCCCAGGATTTTTCCTTGTCAAGTTTTTTTTAATATTATTACTTAGGCAAACTGTTATTAGCCCTTCAAAATATGAATACATTTCAGACCAAATGAGGGAAAATAATGTTACTATTCACATTCTAAGGTATATTATGTGTTAAAATTCATTTGGTCTCTTACTGATACTCCAGAACATCCAACTGCCAAAATGCTTGCAACCTGATTTTTTTAGAAGGTCACATTAATTTTTCATGATGAAAAGTTCATACATTCCTACTTAGCAAAAATAGGAATTATTCAAAATGAAAACAAAGTATGCTTAATGAATAACTTCTGATTTACTGAATTATTGATGTCTCTCTTTGAGTAAACTAAACCAGAAAACAAATAGTTCTTTACAACAGCTGGCAAAGACTGTAAGAACAGGAAACTCCTGATACCTTTACTAATCCATGTGAAAACCCCCCTGTCAGATTAATTTCATTTTCTTGAAGTCTGGAAGCCTTCAGGGACTGTGGCCCCATTAAAAGCCTGTGACAATGCAGTTTTGACAGATATTGAATGAACTTATTTTCTTTTTTATTATTATTATTTTATCTACTAAGGTCTGCCTTTAATTTCTTACTAAGCAATTAACAGCCATCTACCGAGCCTTTCAATTTCTGATATGCTATTAACTTTCTTACAGTGTAATGAAAACTTTAAAACAATTGGGAAAAAAAATAATCCATAATCCAGACTGTTCTAAATGGAAGAATTTGTTTCCCTGATCAAATTATTATTCTGCTTCTGCAATAAAAAGCATTATTATGCTCAATTAGTGGGAAAATCATGTTTCTCATTTTGCATATTTTCAGTATTTATCTCATTTTCTTCAAAAATTCTTGAAAACTGTGATGTTTTGGGAAACCACTTAAAAATTAGAGTACCTCATGGAGAACAGGTTTTCCCATTGACATTCAGAAGCATCTCTTTTAGGAAGACTGTTACCAGGATGACTTGCTTTAGTGTTAGAATGTCCATTTTAACCTACGAACAAACTCACTACTTAGAATCTTAAAATATCCTGACACGGTATTACTGCTTGTCTTTCAAAATGCACTGTGCTGTGGCTTTTTTCCTCCCGTGTTTCCTCTGTTGCCATGACTGTAAATCAATAGGACACTTGGCTCACAGCACACTCATTTAAACAGGTTTGATAAAGACAATGGCTAAATTAAGCTATGCTGTGATTTTCAAGGGCTACCACAGATCACTACCCTGAAGATGTCTCCAGGGCCAGAAATAGGGAAATAACTGGAATGTAAGTGATGCCTTGACACAAGTAGTAAAATTTTGTTATTGGTGGGAGGTCACCCAGAAAGCAATCCAAGCCCGTGGCAGCAGAGACCACAGCAATCCTTGTGGCATATGCATGAACGCACCTTTTGAGAGTCCACCACCCAAGGATGGAGCCGTTACTGGATCTATGAAGGCAACACGTGCTGTGGGGAGCTTGAAGTTTAATAATTTGTAACATTGCTTTACAATCATTTTAGTAGCAGGATTCGGAGACCACATCATTAGCTTATGTAAATTTCTATTTTAATGAGCCCTGCCTTTCTTGAGAACGACTTCTAGGTCAAGCCTGCAACTGAAAGCTACTACACATTTTTATTTTTTAAGTATATTCTATGCTACATTAAAGATTACACAGCTACTGAAGATTTAGATGGTTATTAAATATGATAGCATTCTCTGGTCTTATTTTTCAGATGTGTTACCAGACATATCCCCTGCTATAGTTGCCAGTAACTAGCTTTTAATTAGCTGTTTATGCCAGTCACCAGAAAGGTCCCTGTAGAAATCAGAGCTCAAGAATTCTCATGATATTCAGTAAATGGCAGGTGACCTACTCCACATCAGTGTACATTTCAATATCAACTGTTCCACTATTTGATTTTAGAAGACACCCTTTTTCAACTTCTTTCACTCTTAGAGTAATAAAAAAGAAAGCCCATCATCTTCACTCATTTTTTCCCTTAAAATTCACCTTTGCTGCAATGGCTTTCCCAGTTAATAAAACCTAGCTTGTGGATGTGTTATGACTACAGCCACATCTTATTGTCAACTCTTATCTTGTACTTAGATCATAAGCTTTATGAGGCCAAGTCAGTGTTTTGGGGCTGATTTTATATAGAGGCTAGCACAGAGACTTTACTCACCACTGCTGCTGATAGGATTTGTCACTAGTGAGAAAAGTAACAGTATCAATGAGTATGCATTATCAATACTACTATCACTGTTATTTGCTAACAATTTATATAGTTTCAAAATCAATGTCAAGCAATTATTTTAAAATATACAGTGGCTGCATTATTTTCTAATAACCCTACAAATGTGTCTTGGTTAAACAAAGAGACAAATTCAGCTCCAACTAAGCATGAAATACTCTGTAATGTTTTCATTATGAGGTTACATACTGAGGTTGTTCATTAGATAGACTAAGTAAGTAGACAATAAATAAAAATTGAGACAGAAAATGTTCATAGCAGAGCTTCTAGTTTTCCTTTGATAATGATTCTTTGCAACCCTTCTGGATTCTTGTGCACTAGGAGACTGCTGCTCCACTTTGTCAGCAGTGCTGTGGCTATATGTCAAGAGAGAAAACTTCAGCTGTCCAAAGCAGTCCCTAGGTTGGCCATGAGGCTACTGCCTTTTTTCCTCCTTGGAATCTAGGGGTCAGGGGCCTCACTGTCAAGCTTTGTGGTTTCAATGAAAACGACTTAATGTATTAAAAAGCAAAATCTTATTGTTATTTCTTTGATTATTGGTTTAAGTACAATTAATTGGAGACTGAAGATGGGAAAGAGTATAAAATGTTTTTTCTCCTCTACCACATCTATGCTGCCTCCCATGTAAGCAAGATGGGCTTGCATTATATTTCTTATGGTTAAGTGATGACCATTCCAAGAGAGAATTAACAGTATTTCTAGGATATATATATAGTGATACATACATAGCTGTACATTAGGCAGTATTAGTATTCTTTTGGCTTTTCTTATCAGTTTTGTTATGAAAGAAAAACAGGAGGATAATACAAAGAGACTGCTTGTTTCCTCTGAATGTATTCATTTTGATGACATTCATCATCATTAGCTGCAAGGTTTCCTTCCATTTCTTATTTTTGTGAAGAAAGCTTTCTCACCAGCAGTACTTGCACTTCTAAAGATTTTGATCCTCCCACTGGTGGAAGCTGTATGTACTGACTGGATTCAATGAGATAATTTAAATTACAGAAATATGTACATAAATATTAATTTCTTTAGGCTGTATGTACCTCCTCCCCCTTCCAAAAAAGACTGAAGTACTACAGTCAGTGGATTAAGGCAGAGTCAGAGCAAGGAGGATGGAAAGAAATCGGGTATCCACTTCTCATTCCTGAAACAAGTTGGAGTGACCTTGTGTCTTTCAGTGAAAGGGACTCAAGACACATGAATGCTTCTATCAGCTGCTTCTGTCTAACAACCCTGGGACATCAAATCGAGTTATATAAACTATAGGTAACCCATGAACTTCATTGGTGCTGATGATATTTTGCTTTTTCTGCTTTTGTAAAAATCAGGAGCATAGAAAAGCACCCCTGCTAGAAATAAAAGTATCTAACAACTTGGATTTCGGTGCTTTGTTGTGTAAAAAAATGTAAAAGAAATTAAACCAAATACACTTTTTTCTTAGCTAACAGCTATTATTTCTAAATCTTTGCACGAGACATTACAGAGCTGGTTCTCTCATTGCTGTACCAGAAATAGGTGTTCTGCAGATAGTTAGAACAGGTAGGATATAAAATTATGTTTCTTCATCTAAAGAATTTGTCATGAAAGTTTTCTTTATCATCCACTGTGCAACACTGCACACAATAGTATCTCCGGTGGTCACTTCTAATAGCTAGTAACAGTACTTGGAATTTAAATGTTCCTAGTCTAAAAAATATGGCAATTTTTACACAGTTTTTCAGGGAGTGATTATGTAAAGTGGGCAGAGGAAGATAAATTATAAATGTTGGTCAGCATTAAGCATCACATTTCAAAAGGATATACTCACTGTCTTGATTTGTAGGATGAGCAACAGGTTCCTCTTGCCCTTTCTTTACAGCATTAATCTGTTGTAACTGTAGATTGTCCTTTCAGCTATACACATGCACCTGTACATTAAATCTTCCTTACCAAAAGATATTCCATCAGAGAAGTCAGCAGTAATTTTTTTTGACTGACTGATTGATTTAATGGACATTGAATGAAAGGATAGTGACTACTACAGTATTCTTAGGTGGATCCCTTTTGAAATGTCTTCTTTTTTCTGACAAAAAATCCACAATCTCAAAGAATTTCCTGAATGTTGATTTGAAAATGAAAATCCCCTTTTAAATATATATATGTATATATATATCTCAGCTCATTCTTCTTGTAGCGATGCAAAGTGATGTTAAAGGAGAGGCAAGTCAGTCAGTTGCCTTTAGACTCTTAATATCTTCTGTGAGCTAACAATTGAAATAGGTGCCTCTTGTCTGTTCTGACACTGGTTTTCCTCTTCACGAGGGAGAGTGATCTCTGATGTACTCTATATATTTTACTAATGCAAAAAAACATTACCAAGTTACAAAACAAGAGAGTTGAGAAGCTGCTAAAACCAAGTATTCTGAGAGTTATTCCTAGGCAATACGATAGAATTTACCCACTGAAGTAAAACCAAGGCATTTCAAAATATGTTTTCAAATGCAAAAACTGTTGGCACTAGAACTCATCTTAAAGACTTGTCTGACACTATCCAGCACTTGCAAAAACTGATGTTTTCAATTGTATATTTATTCTCAAGCCTTATCTTAGTCCCAGAAAATAATTTTGAACTAATGCACACACACAAAAAAAAAAAGTGCAAGAAAGGCACAAGGTTACTGTCTCTCAGTTTGAACTTGAACATCATTAGCCCAATCAAGGATATTCTCAAAATTGACAGAGAAAATGTGAAATCACTCAAGCAAGAATACAGAAGCAGAGCAGAGCTTAGATCAACAGCTCAGGATTTCTAATTGCACTCTTAGAAAGCATCCTGGCAATAAGGTGCTTAAACTGCCACAGCAGGATAATGATGATCAAACTAGTTTGGAGGCATCTGGGACTGTGACTTGAAAGAATGAAGCATCTTGGCTCTATTTTTTCATGTTCATAAACACATCTGAAAAGCCTGAGCGGATCCTTTCAAAAGCAAACTTAATGAATAAAATTGTAACAGCCAAGATTTTATTAAACATTAAGAAAAGGATCAGAGGTAATGATCCAAATGCTATCTCTCTAAAAGGAATGTCTAATTAGCTGTTGTTTTGCACCATTAACACAGAATCAACCAGCACACCTTTGGACTGGCTTTCAGATAAAAAGCATTCCTGAGATGTACATAACAAAAGCTTGTCACATGCTGAATCAAATCACTGAGTCCTCAGAGCCTGTTACCTAACTGAGGTCTGTTACCTAACAAAGATTACCACCTGAGAATTCAGAGTCGATGAAAACAGTTATGCACTACACCAAGTCAAGCATAATACCTCATCCAGGTGAAAAAGATGCACTTCTTGCCTCTGTGTAAGCATTCCCAAAAGGGCTCGGAAGGCGCAGGCACTAAGTACGTTAGCACTACTCCACTTGCCAGTGCTATTACAGAAATTAAAATAATGGTAACCATCTCCTTATATTTGGAACTAATCCTACCAGAACTGCAGGGTCCACCTAAAGTTCAGTCACTGGATCACAAGAGGAAAAGCTGGGGAAATGGCCTCCTTCATATGTTCCAGTATTATTCAATATATTAATCAATGACCTGGATGAGGGGGTAGAGAGCACCCTCAGCAAGTTTGCTGATGACA